>MU224380.1:517856-528499 GCA_018584345.1 Thuja plicata
GGGGGGGTTAGCAGCACGCATTGTACTACTGGCTTTGAGAGAGTCTCTTGAAGTCATCCTTTTGTCTTTTCTTGCCTTTATATCTCTTTTTGGAGAGGGGTTTTTCCCACTGGGTTTTCTCCTTTGTCTCCGGTGTACAGAGATTTCCTTGTACTGGGTACCTGATCAGGCCTTGTTGCCGGGACCCATTTCTTGCTTTCTTAGTCTTGCTAGGTCTGCTTTCTCCCTGCGTTCAGCTTAAGGGGGGGTGTTAGAGTATTATTTCATTTTTACTCTAGTTGCTTAAGCGTCTCTTAGGTGCATTATTAATTAATTCTTAATTAATAATGTGCATCCTAGTTTTTCCCTTTTAGGGTTTCGTTCACCTTTTTA
The DNA here is from genome assembly GCA_018584345.1 of Thuja plicata. Classification (NCBI taxonomy): domain Eukaryota; kingdom Viridiplantae; phylum Streptophyta; class Pinopsida; order Cupressales; family Cupressaceae; genus Thuja; species Thuja plicata. The sequence goes on from MU224380.1 coordinate 518,229, forward strand.
AGGTTGAACTTTGTAATTGTCGTTCATTAACTCGGTTGATATTTTTTCTCTCACATTTTGAGTAAACTTCTGGGTTTAGCTTTTTCCATTTTGCTGTTTAATTCTTGTGACAGGTTTATTGCATGCAGCTGGATCTTGGAGTTGAATCTGATATTTCATCAGTTTCTACAGTTTTGAGGGTACTGATTCACCCCTCCCCTCTCAGTACACACCATTTCATTATTTCCAACAATTGGTATCAGGGCTAGATCTCTTATTTGGAAAAGTTTAAAGACTTAAGAGAAAAGATCATACAATGGAAAGGTACAAGCTAGACAAGAGTATTGAGAATCAAAAGTTATAGATACAGATCTTCTATGAGCAATATAAAGAAGCTAGAATCAAGATGAGATAGTTGATGGATGAAAGAAAGATTTGGCATCTCACTGTAATGAAACACACTATCATGAAGAAGAGATACCTGATTTATTTGAGTCTTTAGGAACTACATCAAGAAACACAATAGATACATCTGAAGGCAGCATTACAAGCCTAAATGAAATCAATAAACATCTGGCTGGACAAGTGAAATCACTACAAATCAGTCAAGAGACACAAATGGTAAGATTGATTGAGGTTATGAATAATGCTAGACAAGTTGAGCAAGAAAGAACACTAGCAATTGATGACAGGAAAAAGATTACTGAAAAGCTACAAGAGAAAGAGTCAGAAATACAAAGACTTACAGAATATCATCATGAGATCACCAATCAGATTATTCTTATGAGTCAGGAGGCAAATCGAATGAACATAGAACTGAATGGAAAGATGGAAGCTATTGGTAGCTAAGAGAAGAAAATGAAAGACTGAAGCATGAAGTAAGAATTCAGCAACAACACAATGACATGATCAAGAGAGATGAAGAAAGCACCAAAAGGATGGATGATTTTCTGGATGGACAAAGAAGAGTCAAAAACATTACTAGATTAGGGTATACCAAAAATGGAGAATCACCATACCAAGTTGATCCAAAGAATGTCTACACAAATCCAAGACCAAGAAAGAAGTCATGAAATCACTGTGGAAAACCAAGCCACACATCAAATATTTGCAGGAGAAAAATAAAAGGTATTCCTAAATCCACATCTTCATTCATAGGAAATTGTTATAAATGTAACAAGAAAGGACATAAAGTATATGAATGTAAATCTGAGGCGAAACAACCAAAGAAGGAAACCTACATGGACAAATATTTTCCTACTTTCAAAATCTATGGGCACACATCTCTTGAATGTAGGAAGAAGAAAAAGAAAGCATGGAAGCCTAAAGATAAAGAAAATGAAACTGACTATCAATCGAAAAGAGTCGGTAATTCATATGTTTGGGATTATAATACATGGGAAAACTGCACAGCATGTGGAAGATTTGGACACAGCTTCAAACTGCATGATAAAATGGATGAGAATGTCTAGGCGCTGGACTAACCCCAAAATGACATGTTTACACTGTCATAAATATGGTCATCTAAGCAAGAACTGCAGAGACCGAGTGACAGAGACAAGCACCTTTGCCAATGGAAATACCATTGAAGACATCAAGAAAATGAGAAACAAAATGTGGAGGAAAGCTAAAAACACTGAAGATGTTGGACCAAGCAATGCAATTGGTGACACCTTATCCAATGGATCTGGTGACATCACCACCCGCACCTAAGATGAACAAGTATGGAACTGCACTTTACTAAGTTATACTTTACATCAGTTCCATTATACATAGTTAAAATGCCAAATCATCATGATTAAAGATGCACTATGGTATTACTTTTTATGATTCTGTGAATTCAATATCGTGGGTTAATGCATACCGAAAAGCATCAGTTGACATACAAAAGCTAAGTTGTCAAAGCATACCGAGAATTGCCGGTGTACATATGAAAACCAAGTTAATCAATGTAGCCTGAGACTCATCGGTAATCATGGAAAATACATTGAAGACTTCGCCACTTCCTGAGCATCGCAGGTAAACCTGTGAAAGGTCAAGTAAGTTATCACTTACCTTGAGCCAAAAGTTTGTGTAACCCAAGCAACTCCTTCAACACCCGACAAGTGGGTGGAGCATTAATTGCTCCACTTAGGGCATTATCTATAAATAGGGCGATGGATGAGCTCATTATTCACAAAGCGATTAAGAAACAGAGTAGAGCAGAGCAGAGCAAAAACTGAGCGACCAGATCGCAGAGCACTCCAAGCAGATTCATGACATTCAGATTCTGAACAACAGCAACTATCAGAAGGTTAAAGTAAATAACTAAATACACCGAGCTCACTGTTTGGTTTAGGAAAAGCCCTAAATTTACGAAAATCATGGCAACCACTTCCCGTGCAACCAAGATCAAGAATGCTAAAGATCAGAAGGTTAATCTGATCAAGAACTCCACTTACGAAGAACCTAAGTATAAAATATGTCCAGAGGTTTCTTCGCAACCCGACAACGCTGGTGCATTCTCCAGAATTCCACCTAGGGTTTTACTGATTAAAGATGTACGAGCCTACATACATTGCAAGATCACCGAGATAGGAGATCTTGAGATTGATCAAGCTTACAAGAAGCTTTATACAAGTGAAACCATCAAGGAGGAACACAAACACATCGAGGTCAAAGGGCTGACATGTTCCCTAATGTTCCTGAGGGAATTTAAAATCGAGTGGATTCAGGTAGTGCTAAGCAGAGTGCACAACCATAAAATGTGGCTAGATGAGCCAAAACTGATCACCAAAGATGTGATACACGTTACCAGCTATCCTATAACTGACAAGGCCAAGGCTCTCAAACACCCTTCTCGTCCCGAGATAGAGAAGATGACAGGTGCAGTATGGGATAACAAAGGATTGAAGGTTAACACCATCATCGATCTAGAACTCAAGTTCAGTGCATGTGTACTAGGTTACAAGATATACCAATCCAACAGGTTAAACAGCATAGCATGTGGAGCAGATGACACTGCTTATAAGATTGTAAAGAAAGGTCTACAATTGGATCTATCTGAGCTTCTACTGAAGCAGTTAGATGAAAACATGGAAACAATTAGGTCTACAAAGTCCAATTCATGTAAGTTCGGATCACTCTTAATGTGTACATTTTTCTACTTTCAGAACTTCTTTCCATCTATAGGAAATGTCAACTGGGATACCACCCGACCAGTGACTATTCAAATCAGTGAATTCATCAAGTCACTAGGTGACAACTTTGTATCAGTTATGGATGAATACATCATTGGATTTAAGGAAAGAATGCAGAAAATAATGAGGAGACCAGAACAACTGGTAGAAAAGTATAAGATTGACATTTGCTTTACGGTGGACACTGACAACGCCTTTATCAAACTAGTTGTACCGAGGACAACATGGTTAGCACCACTTGACTATGAATTCAACATAGATCAAGCCACCAATGCTATTGAAGCATTGATAAATGAACCAGTGGACAAGTCACAACCTAGGTTTGGAACCTATGAGGAAGCCAAGGAAAGAATAAAAACAGGCTTAGTTGTGAAGAAAATTGATAGAAAGAAAGAGAAAATGGTCAAGACACTGAATAAAAAGTTTTCGGTAAATGATGAAGAGTCAGAACAAAAGGATGACACCAAGGGACAGTCACCCGTCGGTGAAGAAGAAAAATTGAGTGACTCCAAATCTACAAAGTCTGATGCACCACTACCACCACCAGTAAAGAAACCAAGGACCATTGTTACATCAAGGACTAGAAGTCAGACAAATAAAGACACAAGTACATCACTGGTCAAGAAAGGACAGGTGAGAACTTATAAAAGGAAGCCTCAAATAGGTCAAACATGAGAACCTGAGAGGAGAAAGAGATTCATCAGAACTAAGGAAGACATAGAGGACACCGAAAAATATGAACAGTCTGTTAATAATAAGTTCCCTACCACAATTGATGAGGTATGTGCAGCTACCATCAAGTCAGATTCAATAACAGACCCTGAGATTAGGAAATGGCTAACATTGGATCACGAGGATCAGAATAAGTTAGAAGAGGCAATGATCACAACAATGTGTGTATTCAAATATGTACCAATAAAGTTTGAAGGTAAAATGGCTAAAGAACTTCTAGACAGAATTTCAGCAAGGTGGACATATGCACTAAAGGAAGAGAAACAAATAAGGGAAAGAGTCCTAGTTTTTGTTATGCCACCTGAATCTAAGATGGAAAAGATTGAAGAAATGATGAAGTTGCATTCCAAAAGGTTCTCACAAAAATTAAGAGCCTACAAAGTACTACAGGGACATCTAATTGAGCTTGATAGAAAAAGTGAGGATGAATGGAGAAAAATATTTGAGGTACCCAAAAAGGACACAAGCCTCGAGCGCGTATTGGAAGTCACCGACAAGCCACACAATGAAGAAGATCAGGCTAAACCGAGCCTGGAGAACATTCTTATAACTGATAGAGAGGATGTTAATGAAGAAGCATTGAACACAGAAGCTAACAAGGATATGGACACCGCAGATTAAACATTCCCCGATAATAATATCATTAACATTACCAGAGAAGATCATGCATGAGTTAAAGAAAGATCAAGATGTCATTGTTGCCCCAGACCAAACTGAGGAACATGACACTACAACAGATACTGCTCAATTAGATACACCGGGACAAATACCACTATTAATACAAGCTATAAATATTATCTTGGAGAAGGAGAAATCACCCGACAAGGATGAAAGCATACCCGAGGATAAGGGTGAACAAGAAGAACCGAAATAAACATCTGATGAGCCGAATAAAGATGGAGGGAAAAAGGAAACAGGAGGAGAACAAAAAGACAAAGGTGAAGAAGAGAAACAAGGTGATACCAGTCCTAAGGATATCGAAGGAGATGCTGCAGAGAAGGCTAAGCTTGATGTGGAGACGTCCACTCCCAACCGACAAGTAGAGACCGGGCAGCAGGATACAAGTACAAATACACCAAAGCCTTCACCAAGCACATCAGACCAAGAAAAGGAACTTGATATGGTACTGCATACAGGTCCCTCCACAACTCTCTCCAAGAAGAAGAAGAACAAGAACAAGAACAAGAATCTAGTTACATTGAAGAGATTATTGAGATACCAGCCTATGATCTGAGGACACTGGATCCAAAGGCACTAACAAACTATGTAGAACTGTGTAGAAGAAAATATATCCAGGATAAGCTTAAGAAGGAAACAAAGGACACTCATGTACTTGAGACAACAAGGGATATTCTTCAACGGATAGTACCTAATACAGAAATTGATCAAAATGCATCAATCATTGATCAATTAGTCGTTCTTACCGACGCAATCCAGTCACAGAATGTGGATGGAGAAAAGGCTATAGAAGAATGAGCAGAGCAAAAGTACCAGTATAAATTAACCAAGAAAATCAACCAAGAAGTGGCAGAGAACAAGGTGAAGCTGTCTGAACAAGTAAATGAGTTAGAACCTATCATTTTAGAAGCAATAGCCTTAGTTCAGAAGTTAAGCACATTAGAGAAATTCACTAAGGAGAATACTGAAAAGATTGCAAAAATAGATGAAGATCTTAATTCTAGTGCTCAAAGTCTCTCAACAACAGACAATGCAATACAGTTGCATTATGCAAAGGTAATGGAAGCTAAGAAGTTGAGACTTCAGATATAAGAGGCAAAAATCAAAGTTTAGAGATGAGGTAACCGAGCTACAATCTCTACTTCTACCCAATCTTACACTAGTGCAGCAACATATGAAAATGGAAAGGCAATTGATAGCCACCCCAGAGATGTTTGTCACCAACAGCATCTATGATATGCATGCAAGGATCACATTTGAGCACATGGCTCTAGAACACCTTCAAGAAAAATGGGAGATAGAGGACATGAACAACTCTCATTCCCACATTTTTGACGAGTTATAAGTGATTACACCTTTGCCCTTACTATCAAAAAAATGGGAAAATGATATGATACAAGGGGATACAAGGGGGGAAATTATATGTATAAAGGAGATTATAAGTGTATATACTTATCTATACCGGCATATACATAGGGAGAGTCATAAATGACAAGGAAAACACATGGTGTACATTACTAAACATTTTAGTATTTGTACATATCAGTTTTTGATAATAATGTCAAAATGGGAGATTGAAGACATATTTTTCCATTAGTATGAAAGGAAAAACAGTTTTGAAACTGTCGGTAACACCAACACCGAAAGTCAGGTTTAGTGCAACCTGACAGAACAAATGACAAAGGAACCCGACAGACTACAGAGCAACCCAAGCACCAGTCTACCGAGAGACAGTTAGAATTCTGAGAAATGTGGATCTGATTCCACGTCAGATAAAACACTTGTGTTTTATATTTAGCTTTTCTATTAGCTTTAAATCCATTTCTTGAGGGACAAGCAATGTAATTGTAATTTTTTTAATCAGTCTAACTGATTAGAAACATGCAAACTAAGAGATCAAGGTCAACTTGTAAACCTTCGATCATAGAGTTATCATTGTAATACGTGAAACTCATTTAGGTCTAAATCATTGTATAAATAGATATATGTAATCTATCAGAACACATGTGTGTGATGATGATTGTAGCCGAGAAGCACATATATGGATTAGACTAAGAGTTTTATGCAGAAGAACAACAAAAGATGAAACAGGTTATCAAGAACTAGATTCAAGGCTACCGAGCAGAACAGGGCTATTGATTAATCACAATAGGTTATAAATATACATGTAATCTTTATGGGATCTGTAATCAGCAATTGTAGATTGCATATACTCACGTCAATGAATATTTTTGACTACATTCTAACAAGTGTAGAAAATAGAAGAAATCCTTGAGAAATGTGGATTTAACAATCCTTTGTAAATCTCTTAACCGAGTGCACACTAAACAGTGTTGCTAATGCTCTTAACAGAGTAGACCTTAACAGTCTCTACATAATACTCCTAACAGGGTAGATCATCAGAAGTGATCAAAATTGTAAGCCTTAACCGGTCCCTTCCATTCTGCAGATAGTGAAGCTTTGTGGGTTTCATCCCCACCACAATTTTTACCTTCTAATAGGGGTTTTCTGCGTTACCAAATCGTGTGTCATGTGTCTATGCATTTCATGAATGTTTCTATGAATGTTTTACATGTTAATTGAGTTTATGATTTGATATAACATACACAAAGATAGAATAGCATATATGGTTGGTAATACAATTGATTACTAAAAGGATTAAGGCTAAGTGATAAAAAATTTGAGGGTACTAATTCACCCCTCCCCTCTCAGTACACACCATTCCATTATTTCCAACAGTTTGTTCTTAATATTTTAATAATCTTACCTAATAGATTTTCTACTAGAGCCTTAAATTCTTTGAATTTCATAAGAATTTCTTCTGGCTCTTTACATTTTAGAAAGTATATCCAAGTCTTCCTATAGTAATCATCTACAAAAATAATGTAATACAAATATCCTCCAATGGAGGGAATAGACATAGGGCCACATAAATCAGAGTGAATAAGTTCTAAAACATCCTTGGTTTTACTTTCACTATGATGAAAGGTGTTTTTAGTATTCTTTCCTAATGCACATCCTTTGCAAGATCATGTATGTTTAGATCTTAGTTTAGGTAGTCATGTAACCATTTTCTCTAAGGAAGTTGAACCTCGAAAATGATAGTGCCCTAGTCTCCTATGCCATAACTCGCTTTCATTTGTTGAATGAGTAAGGGCTAGATGAGAACAGACACATAATTTGTAGAGTGTACCATCTCTTACTCCAATAGTGTGAGCATTATTTATATTTGAGTTCTTTGGCCAAGCTAGAATCTTCCCATCCATGAAGGTGATTCTATGTACCTTGTCTTCTAGTGCTTAAATGGAAACTAAGTTTCTTTTTATGCTAGGTACAAATAGAACACCGGTAAGTTGTAGTGATATCCCAGATTCAAGATATATGGTACAGGTCCCAATACCCATTACTGGATAATCGGTATCATCTTCAATTGTAACTTCTTGTTTAGAACATCCTTCTATAGAGTCTAGATGCTCTTTGAATCCAGTGATATGTCTAGAGGCCCCACTATCAACAACCCAAGAGTTACGATTGTTTGAAACTTGACTTGATAAGCCGGAGTAGAAAACAACCTTCTCTAAATCCATATTTCCCTTCACATCATTAGCTTGGGAAAATGTGGCTTGTGCTTTCTTTCTTTTAGGACATATGAGCAAGATGACCAAATTTTTTGCATCTGTATCATTGTACCTTTGATAGATCTCTATGTTTAAATGTTGATTTCTTATATGATCCATTTCCTCTCTTCCTTTTGAAGTTGGGCTTATTTTTCTGTTTGTGTGATTCTGTATTAAGTACTTAAGATACTTATTTTGGAGTATTTGTATTTGTCCCTCTGATTGATACTCGAGACTCTTCTTGAATGCAGTCTGATTTTAATCAGTCATATTTAGGAATTTTGGTTCGAGCACTTACTCCTTGAATGAAAGATTCCCATGTAATGGGAAGTCCATTAAGTGCAATCATTGTTAATTCCTTACTATCAATAGAATGACCAATTATGGATAGTTTAATTCTTAAATTTGTAATCCTCATGAAGTAGGAGGTGATGGTCTCTCCTTGTTTTATTTTTACTTGATGAAGTTGACTCTTAAGTGTAAGTGCTTTGTTTGCATTATTAATCTCATACATATCATTTAGTGCTTTAAACATTTGATATGTGGTTTCCAATTTTATGATTATAGGCACTATATGATCTTTGACTACATCTATGATCTGAATTATGAATCAGATTACAATACTTGGTGTGATACCTATGGTATTGTCAATTTCAATATAAAAACCAGAATACTAACAACAAAATTGCAAGCCAAAAAGTGATCCATTCTATTCAAAATTTGAATTTATACAAATATGATGGATCCCAAGGGTCACTAGAATACCTTGGAAATGAAATGAAGAGTCACCATAATGTTTATTACAAATAAACTTATTAAAACTACCAAAAATTTCAAATAACTAAATAAAAATTTAGGCCTACTTGGAGAAGGCATAACTTTCAAGTCCTAGGTCCGATTTGCGAACTGTTTACTTTGTTGTAAAGGTAATCAAATTTTGTAGCCCCAAAATTCTAAAGTATACCTTCAAAATTGCAGTTTACTGAGACATACAAAATACTGAAAAAATCAGATTTTAGTATTTCCCAATTCCATCCTGATCATTCCTCCCCCCTTGAGAGGCAATGGGCCCCATTGCACTAACCTGCTGCAACAAATGAGGAAATTGTGCTTCAATTTGTTCCTTAGTTAACCACTTGCCTTGATGAGGATGCTGACCAGCTCGAACCACCTGATAAAGAGGAATGTTCTGATTTCTCAAAGTCTTTAAAATGACTTCAGTAACATGGTCACACTAGACTGGAACAATACTAGATAATTCTGCAGCTTGAATGTGTTCAGTAGCTTGGGAAATGTCCAACAAAAGAGGAAAATAGGGTCTCAACAATTCCACATTGAAAACTAGATGCAGACCCAAGAAGGATGGCAAATTAAGTTCAAAAGCATTCTCACCTACTTGCTTCACATACGGGCCATAACGAAGAGGACGAAGCTTCCTGGTTGGTCTGTGAAGGCGCTCTTTCTGAAGATGTAACCATACCTTGTCACCAACATCAAAGTGATGAGGAGTTCTATGTTTATCATGCCTTTCCTTATACTTTTGATTACTCTGCTCCAAAATCTCATGAACTTGTTGTTGTAGGTGTCTAATGTTATCAATGAATTTTTCTGATTTATCTACCTCCTTGTCAGTATTCCATAAAGTATCAAATTGCAAAACTGGCAGTGCTACATCCATAGGTGCCAATGGTTGATACCCAAAGAAAACCTCAAATGGACTATGCCTTGTAGTACTATGGAGTGCACGGTTGTAACTGTGTTGCACGTAGTGTAAGCTTTCATCCCATGTGCGAGGATGTTTTGAATGATACATCCGTAGGATATGAATGATCATTCAATTCACCACTTCTGTCTGCCCATCTGTTTGGGGATGGAATGTTGTGGACTTTGTCAACTTTGTGTCCATTTTAGCCCATAGTGCAGACCAAAATTTGTTGATGAACGTGCTATCCCTATCAAAAATAATGCTTTTGGGCAAACCAAAATGAACCCAAACATGTTCAAAAAATAACTTGGCAGTCTCTTCTGCAGAAATCATCTTTTTACATGCTACCATGATAGCCATTTTAGAAAACCTATCTACCAC
>MU224380.1:540796-552707 GCA_018584345.1 Thuja plicata
CATCCATGTCCTTTTTCTTTAGGCTTTGCTTCTTCCTATGGAGTTGTACCCCATAGGCTTTAGGTACATAGGTCTCCTTGACTAGTGCAATCATCCTATTCCATGAAAAGATCATATTCTTCCCATTCTTCACCCTCTCTGTTTGCATGAAGTTCCACCAAGTTAGGGCTGCTCCCTTCAACTTGGATTTTGCTATTTTTACCCTCTTCTTCTCAGGGATGTCCTCACACTCAAAAAAACTTATTAGGGCCTCTATCCAATCTAAGGCCAAGTCTGCATTCATCTTTCCATGAAAAGTTAGCAAATCCAACTTCTCATCCATGGTTCTTCTCCCCATAGACTTCAAGGAATCTATGAAGGTCTCTGGTCTACAGGAATATTCACATCATGTTCAGGGTTGTCACTCTCTAAATCACTCCCTTCTTCACCACCAGAAGTGTCTCCCTTGCCCCTCTCTACCTTGTTTTCCAACTCTTGGATTCTTCTTGTCAATGCTACATTTGCTGCCCTTTGTTCTCTTACCATCTTTGCTAACTCAATGTTTGTGACTCTTGAAGGAATATCCTCATCCTCAGGAGCAAACATAGCTCTAATACCACTTGATGCAAAGTGGGTAACTCGAAGCTTGGCAAAGGTCTCTGAATAGGGCAAGGCACCCTAGGTTGTTGTCTTTGTGATGGTCACAAGGCTCCACACTTATCACAAGTGTGATGGAAGGACTTGATTAAGGTTCTCACAACCCCAAAACCCCAAGGCTAACCTAATCTCTAGGTTTATCAATCCTTCAATACCAACTATCTAGGTTGGTCTCACAAGCCAATGACTCTCAATCACAAGAATACCCCCAAAATGACATGTAGGACCAGGGGTGACCTATGCTTGTATATTTGGTCTATTTAGGTCCCTACTTCTTAGTTCCAATGGTTCTTTCACTCAAAGTCAATCCATACCCCATAGTTGCTTCACAAACCTAGGCTTTTGCTTGTAGCCTTTTTCAGAGGGAATTTTGACCTCATCTAAGATTTCTCCACACAACCATATGAAAAAATTAGGGTTTTAGATACCCTTTATGGCCAAAGGCTTTGGAATTGAGCCTTGGAACTTGGAATTGAAAAGAAGACAGAATGGTGAGCCAAATTGCTCTACCAATTAGCCCTAATTAGGCCTCCAATTAGCCCTAATTAGGCCTCCAATTACACTACAAGTACCCTTTAGGTACATCCAATTCCCAAAATGACTATTGGATCATGTGAGGGGATGCACAAATGTCTTCTCCTCTTACTTATAGCCTTTGATCAATCCCAAGACAAAAGTTATGACTGTTGTCCTAAATCAGGATTGGTGCATACATGAGCATATACACCTAGGGCATCAAATCTTCCCCACTTCCCTGCAACTTGAGAACCCTATATTGCACAATATAAAAGAGCATCCTAAGAACATGCTTTACACCAAGGGCCATTATATTCCCATGGTGGAAAGTGGAAATACACTTGATTCTTCTCGAAACCCTGAATTAGGGCCTACAATTCAGGCAACGACTTTGCAAATTCAATATCTAATAACCTACAATTGATCAAGGCATGAAACCAAATAAAAAAGGAAGAAGATTCAGACCCCTATCTTCTTGTGTCAAATTCACATGCTTCTCTATCCGTACCTATCCATACACGATGACTATTTCCTTCATAATGCAAGAAAAATGGTTTATTTTTATTGATTTCACTTACATGATAGCCTACCACCCACCTAAAATGGATATTGTAGGCACTCCCAATGGTTACATGACAATTTTGAACCGAATTGACTGTTTGGGAGTTGGTTTTTGAAAATTTTTTAAGTTTGCTCAAAAGTTGCTTGACAACTTTTGAGCAACTTTTACATTTTGTGCATTTTTGCAACTCTAGTGACCAAATTTGGTCAAGATGTTACTGATATGATCCCTAGTGGATCCAAAACACTAAAACTCAAAAACAACCTAATTCTAGGGTTTGGGATCATAATTGACTCATAGTGATCCAAGGGCTTATATTGTGCCAATCTTGGGGTATGGTCTTACATGGTGACCCAATGACTAACCCTAGTGTTTTTATGTTTGTAAAGGCCTCTTAGGACCTTGAATGAACCCCTAGGTTCCATAGGATAATGTGGTTTAGTTTGGGTTCTCCTATACTAGGAAGCCTACCCCGGTGTGTAGGAGGTCGTCCTCCTCTACTATAGTTTCTCCAGCATTTATTCACTTTTCCTTAGGTGTTTATGGGCTCAAACACACTCGGTGATGCCCATTCAAAACCATCTCTGCAACCCACATCTTCATCAAATCCTAGGGCTTGTTCATTCAAGAAGGCTTTGGAGAATGAACAAAGGATTCCAGATGGAGCCACCAAACTGTCGTCAGGAGAAGATAGAAGTAAGAGTTTCTCTACCAAGGCTATCATTGTTAAGCCGAATTTCCAAATGTAAGTTCCAATTGAAAAATAAAAAAGTAGATTGAGAGACACTGTTGTTTTTCTAGTGGCTCAAGAATTAACCAAATTACCATCTCAAAGTTTATTGAATAAATGGCTCCACAATGTCTGGGGTAAACGTCTAGGGTTTCATTTTTCTTACTTTTGTATGTTGCACAAAGGTCAATTTTTTATTTTTCTTGTTAACCCTACCAGTCAAAAAGAAATTATTAAAAGATAGTTTTGGAGGATAGGTTCTTGTAATTTTAGGGTCATTTCTTGGTCCCCTGGGGCCATCCAAGAAGAGATTCTTGCTCTTTTGTGCCCTTGTTGGCTTACCATCAACAATATACCACCATTTCTATGGATCCTCATACCTCAAGCGTTCGAACCAATTGGAAATGTTATCAGGGTGAATAAAACAAACACTTTGCTCCCCCACACCAATGCTAGAGTTCTTGTTTCCATAAACCTAGGCCTTGACCTTCTTAAAGAGATTCTCTTTAATCTAGAAGGACAAATGATATCTTGCCCTATTATGTTCCTTGGAGGGATTAACGCTTGCTTCCTTTGTAGGAGGGAAGGCCAAATGAGGCATACATTCCCTCTCCTAAAAAAGAAACCATTATCTCTTCCTAAACCAACAAGGGATACCTATAATTTGTTGGTTCAGTCGACCCAATCTCGAATCCCTCCCAACACGGAGCCAAATGATGCTTCTTACCTCTTGCTCAAACACTAGCCACATAAAACCTCAAAGGCACTATCTGCAACCTTGGATGTTCTCAAAGATGCCTTCAATAAGAATGTTTCTCCACCCTTGTGTAATAGCAAGGATGTTCTCCCTGAATTGCAGAACCTTCCTGATGCTAGCTCTTTGGACTTTGAGCTTGATCCCCAGACCCCTGGTCCTAAGCATAGAACCCAGAATGCTCAGCAAATTTCTCTTGAGAAGATTAGAAGGACCTTTAATCCTAAATTTAAAGGAGTTTCCTTCCCCAAATCTGATACTTCTGTTGTTCTTCCATCTACTTCCAACATCCAAAATTGACACAAAGTTTCCACCATGACCTCCCCTTGGATGAGATTGATGTCATGGGTGGTAGTGACCAAGGATTTGTGGAGACAATGGAGAACCCTGGGAGTCTGGTGGAGGAGAAAGTAGAAGAGGTTGATTTTGCATCCCTTGATGGACTTAAAATGCCCTAAAAAGGCCTATGGATTTAATGCCCTAAAAAAAGGCCTATGACAATGAGGATAAGCTCTGCAATTTGTCCCTTGTTGTCATCCCATTCCCCTGCTTCCCCCCCTAAGATTCACCATTCTCTTCCCAGAAATAATATCACTTCCCCTCATGGTATCATTCTTGTCTTGGGGAGAGTACTAAAAGGTAATCCAGATGTAAATTATGGAGAAGAGAGGTTGGAAGAAGGGGAGATTGAAGATTTTGCAATTGTGCCCTACAATCAGGATCAAGGAGAGCCTAAAGTTTTTGTTTTCAAAGAAAAAGAAGAGAATAGTAAGAACCAAGAAGGGTGAGAAGGTAGTGGAACCTTATCCCCAACCTAAAGAAAGTGCTAAAAACATTGCCAAGAAAAATAGAGGTAGACCCTCTGGCTCTGCCGCTAACAAGAAAGCTCCCAAGCATCCTAGACAACAACTCCCTAACTATTATAAGAGCTTTAAAGCTCCAATGGAAACTGATTCTTGAAGTTAAGTATGGACTTTAAATGTTCCTCTTGGAATGTCAGAGGGCTTGAATCCCCTTACAAAAAATATGGCATTAAGAGGTTCCTCATGATGCAAAGAGATATTGACATTCTTCTACTTCAAGAGGTTAAAGTTGTGGGCTTCTCACTAGATATTAACCTGAAGTGCATTTGGAAAGATGCAAAGTGTTTTACTACCAAACATCATAGAGGCAATAGTGGTATTTCTATCCTTGTAGTGCCCAAATGGAAAAACAAATATCTCAGATTGGGGTTGCTCCCCATGCAATAGAGTAGTATGGATCACTCTTAAGTTCAATGGAGTAGAAGCTGGTATTTGCATAGAGTATCCACCCAATGATCATAAAGATAGGATTGAACTCTGGAAATGGATGTTCCATTTGAAAAACATTTGATGGATTATGGGAGGGGACTTCAACATGATAGAAGGGTCTTAGGATACGGCGGGTGGTAGTAAGTTTGATTGGAAGGGGAGTGAAAATTTATTTTGGTACAAAATGATCAATAAACACAAACTATTTGACCCACTTGTTGGCAAAAAAGCATCTTAAAAAGGTATTTGGCACACATGATCTAATTTTTAGTAGGGAGATAGGAGAATCTACTGTAGATCACATAGGTTCTATGTTAATAAGGAAGCATTTAGTTTCAAAAAGGACTCTAGTGGAGTTAGTGTGAATTTTAGTTCATGTATACACTATCTGATTATCATCCTATTTTGAGCACCATTTTTCAACTAGAGAGATCTTGCATTGAGAACAAGAGGATTGATGGGTTTACTCTCAACATTAGCCTCTTGAAAGATGAAGATGTCAGAACTGTTGTGAATGTTATAAGATGGTATAACAGAGGGGTTGTGAGACATTGTAGTACTATTGAAAGATGGTCCCATAATATCAGTAGCTGGAAGACCTTGTTCTAGGTTGTGGGAAAGGAGAAAGCCAATGACAATAGGAGACTCTAGAGATAGAAATGCGTAATAGGCTTTGTATAGATGAGAGTAAAATTCAAGAGGACCCCTCTAATTTAAAGGAAATGGAATCTTTAACCCAATCCAGGGATGCTCTCAGAAGGTTGCAGAACCTCAAAATCCAAGGAGCCAAAACCAGGGCCAGGCTCAATTGGATTAATCATGGAGACAAAGGCTCGAGGTATTTCTTCCAAATCCTCAAATATAAAGAGTCTAAAGATAGGATTGAATGCCTCTATGAGGAAGGTAATATACTCAACTCCCAAGAGGATGCTTCTTATTACACCAAACTCTTCTCTTCTGAATATATTGGGAAAGATATGGTATGTGCTAGAAACAAGATCAGAAACATCATTTAGGAAGATTTCAAATGAGGATGCTAACTACTTGGCAGATCCATATCGGTGTCTAATATTAATAGTGTCATCCAAAGCATGAGTAATGAGAAGGCCCCTCGTCCAAATGAATTACTTGTAGAGTTTTATAAGGAAAACATTGATTGGAATGGGGAAGAACACATACAGGTATATACCGAAGCCGTTAATAAGAAGTCTCTATGTATAGGCATCACCCCTGGACTCATCAAACTTATCCCTAAATAAGGTGATAGAACATTAATCAAGAATTAGAGTCCCATTACACTCTTGAATGTTTCCTACAAGATATTGGCTAAGATCCTTGCATTAAGGTTGGAGAATATTCTACCCCATGTGATTAATCCAACTCAGACTGGATTTGTGAATGGTTAGTATCTATTAGAGAATATGATCACCTATTGAGGGGCCTTCGATTGGGCTAAAGATTCCAATCAGTAGGTCTATATTATGTTATTGGGCTATGAGAAATCATATGACAAGATAGAATGGAATTTTATTATCATGATGCTTCAGAGTCAAGGATTCCCTAGTCAATTTTGTCAAATGGTCCTTACTCTGATGAATGGAGCCTCTACTTTGGTAGAGGTCAATGGGGCTAGATTCAGTCCTTTTGAACTCATTAGATCAATTAGGCAAGGTTTCCCACTTGCACTTGCACTATTTGTAATAGCTTCTAATGCATTATTCTACCTCCTGAGAGATGACACACTCTCTCCTAAAGTTAAAGGCATTGTTCTGCTCAACATGGAGGAGCTCTCCAACATCCAATTGTTGATGACATAACTATCATTATTGAGCTGGTTGAAGACAATGTTTGTAGGCTCATGAACAAGTTGGATTTATTTTGCGCAACATCTGGGAGTAAAGTATCCCTCCCCAAATCAACCATGTTAGACTAGAATGAAACTCCCCCTTTGTGGTGCAATAGATTCTCTTTGTCATCGGGCGGCCCTAACCACCTAGTGAGGTACTTCGAGATCCCCTTCTCTATCAATCTTAACCTTAAAGAAATGTGGTATTGGATCAAAGGGAAGATAGATAAGAAGATGAATAAGTGGAACACACAACACCTCTCTCTTTCTGGGAGATTCCAAGTTTGTTAGAAGACTTCATACACCATTTATTATGCCTCTGCTTGGTTGTTCAATCAAGCCCAAATAAAATATGTGCAAAGGAGAATCAGAGAATTATTATGGTGTGATGGAAAGGGTACTAAAAACAGACATGCTAAAATATGGAAGTGGTGTACCATGAGTAAGGACCTAGGGGGTTTGGGGCTAAAGGACTTAAGGATACAAGATAGTACACTTGCAATCAAATGGGTAGCCAAAGCTTCTCAAGGAGAGGAACCTTGGAAGGTTCTTATCATAAAAATTATATCTAGGGATGTCCCCTCAAGAGCCTCATCTTGGAAAGGTCTTCACATCAATGACTTGTTGCCTGGGAAGTTTGATATTAAAGTGGCGGGATCTAACATTTTTAAAGCAATCTGGAAAAGACGAGAGAGTATAAGACATTTGATTACTAACAACAGTATCTTTTATGAATGCAACAAGATCTGTGGATAAAAGTCAATATGGTAGAATCGGTACCATGGAGATAGACCTCTTGCTCTCATTTAGGATTTTTTTTTCTCTTAGTTGGGCCAATAAAGGAATCAAATGCTTCATTAATATAATTCAAGATGGAAGGCTTATCAGTTGGAAAGAGCTAGAGAAAAATTTGACATGCCTCAATCCCAATGGAGGATATATTCTATGCTGATAGAGGCTTGTAGCAGTCTAAAATTGCCTAGACAATGTAGCAAGTGTGTAGATTGGATTTCTCTTCTGAGATGACCTGATCGTACCATGTTCCCCTTGACAAAATCCAAATACATTTACAAACTCCTCACTAATTTCCATGATATTATTGACGATCTTAATGCCACCAAGAAACTTAACCTAGACCCCCCTACCTGGACCAAATAGTTGATTGAATTATGGCATAAACCAGTTGAGCCTAAAGTTGCATGCTTCATGTGGCATCTCCTCTTGCATAGGTTGCTAGTTATGAAGCCTAATGGGGAACCCAATATCTGTTTCTTTTGTAAATATTGTGAATCTGTGGTACCTATCTTTTTTGACTTTTTTTTTGCTAAAGAGGTGTGAGGACTATTTAGTTTGGTTTTGAACAATAACTTAAAATTGTTACATGTTTTATTTGGGAAATTATTGAGCCTTAGCAAAAAAAACAATCTCTTTTGGTCTATATTATATGTTCATATTTTATGGTATATTTGGAAATTACAGAATGATGATATCTTTAATGGTAGATCTAGACACCTTATAGAGTCTTTGTGGAGATTCATTTATCACAATATTGCAATGCAAGTGATAGTGGTACTAAATATTGAGGAGAAAAAGCTCTTGGAACTGATAAAAAAAGGAGATGCAAAGATGCTCAAGCAAGAAGTGGATTATTGATACACCTCTTCCAATCCAGTGGCTGAGATGGAGGACTTTGACCTAATATTGAACCACTTCATTGAGCAATTGAGAGAGAATAGAGACAAGGAAAGGTAGGAAAGAATGAACTTTGTTCCAACTACCCCGGTTGCAACTATTCTAACTGTGGCAGGTCCTCTTCCCACAACAGCGGAGCTGACTCACCCTTACACTATATTTGTGTAGAATGAAAAAGTTCTTAAGTGGGTAGAAGGCCCAATGGGCTAGACAGCTTGGTTTATCAGATGAGATTTGAACAAAATGTAGCATGATATGTTGTTTTATTTTGTAGCATTTTATTTGTATATGGTGTCTTAAGTGTAGTCCGTAAACTCTTCTACTGATAAGGAGTTATTATTTTATTGTAATTTTGGTTATCCATAAATTACCATAGGCATGAAATTGATGTTGTTCATATTGTAATTAAGAGAAAAAAATTATTTATAAATTCTCAGAAATTCTACTAAAATTTAAAAATGCGTGAAATAAGGGCCAAAAAAGAAGATATACGGGAAAAAAAGGAATGTACATAAGAAACCTAAAACAAAAAAATAATAAAATTAATATAAATTATACCCAATAAAAAATACATTATTAAAATGAACTAAAATAAATAAATTTATTTATAATGCTCATAAATTCTTCTAAAATTTAAAAATGCATGAAATAAGGGCCAAAAAAAAGAGATAAGGATAAGAGAAAAAAATAGGAATAAAAGTGGAAAAAACATGTAAGAGGATAGTATTGAGCTGAAAATATTTGCATGACTGGAAAAAAATATAGGTGGAGGGGCTAATAATTTTCCGGTGTAAAAATTATTTTTTAGGGAGTACAGCTCCCACAAATATCATATCGACTAATTAGTATTAACTAGCAGTCACACGCTTTTGTGCGTGAAATGGTGAGCTGATAGGAGATTTAATTTTTCCCTAAAAAATGTTAAAAATATCTAGAGCACGAAAAGAGCCATTTTTCTTGCACATATTTTCTTCCTCATAAAACACCTCCATTCACAAAATGTTGTTTGATAATGATATGAAGTTACGATATTGCTATCAGAATTCAACTGTGTAGTTGTTTGAGTCAAACTCATTGCCCATGTTTCGTGACTAGTGGTTCACAAGAACCCATCTCGCATGAGAATGAATGGAACACTTAACACTCATTACATCTACGTGATGCTCATAGACATGAAGCATTGTGACTTCCTAGGAGGTCACCCATCCCAACACTACTCTAGCTCACTTAACTATGGAGTTTCCTCCGTGGCTAAGCTCACTCTGCTTTCAACCCCATTTTCAAAACCTTCAAGTCTTGTGCTTTATGAACTATTCATTAGAAATTCCCTCAAGCTCACAAATTGATAAGTATGAGATATTTTCCACAACAAGTCAAATTATGATATTGTTGTTAGGATTCAACTGTGTAGTTTTTTGAGTCAAATTCATTGACCCATGTTTCATGAGTAGTGGTCCACAAGAACCACTAGTACATTTGAGGCCTCTTTTCAATGGCTATGTGTCACTTTTCTGACACTTTCCCATTGGCCTAGCGACAGAGACTAGTGTTGCAGTTTAGGTGTCAAAAATAATGACGGCTGTGCCATATGTCGTTATTGCGATGGTACTAACCGTTGCAATACAAGTCGACTATGATGGTTACCATGCTGTCGTTACATATTTTTTATGTCGCTATTACGACATGTAGGCATCACATCTTATGTGTTGCTATTGTGACACGTTAGCATCGCATATCATCTGTCACTATTACAACACGTAGGTGTCACATGTTATCTGTCACTTTTTTAGATGTGCGACAAATTTTCTATAAATGCGACATTGAGCCGTCGGTAATTTTGTGACAGCCCGACGTTGCAAGTATACAAAATTTGTCACACGTCTGAAAAACGTGACATCTAGGTGTCGCAATAGGAGCCAGCTATAATGGTAATCATGTTTTCATTACATTTTATCTGTCGCTATTACGACACATAGGCGTCGCATAATGAGGGTCAAAATTATGACAGGTGTGCGACAAATTTGCTATACATGCGACATCAAGCCGTCGGCAATTGTCGATGGCTCGACGTCGCATGTATTTTTTTAGTGTCACTTTAGAGTTTTTAAGAGTTTCTCTTTGTTTTGAGAATATTTTAACATTCTCTACTTAACAAGGCCAACCACATGAAGGTGGAAACTCATCTGGCCCCTCCTAGGACACTCTTATGGCCCTTTACGACACTTTAAGATCTCTAAGATGTATTCTTAGGGATCGTAAAGGGTCATAAAGGGTCATAAGGGATCCTGGGACACAACAGCTGAGAAACATAAATGTAGGCATCATGGTCACAATTGTTTGGAGACACAACATAATTCAGTGGTATACCCAGATGATGCAATGCAACCACTACTTCTCCAGTTCTAAGTTGGCACTGCATGATCCAAAAACCATAGATAAGGAATAAATTTAGAGAGCAAAGGAGGGCCATAACAACTGAAATAATATACCTCCACTCTCTAAATTTATTCATTATCTATCATTTTTGGATCATGCAATGCCAACTTCGAACTGGAGGAGTAGTGGTTGTTTTGCACCGTCTGGGTATACCACTGAATTATGTTGTGTCTCCAAACAATTGTGACCATGATATCTACATTTATGTTTCTCAGCTGTTGTGATATCTATATTTATGTTTCCCAGCTATCGTGTTTGTTAGAATACTTCAAGGATAACTGAGAGGGGGGGGGGTGAATCAGTTATCAGCAACTTTATCTTTTTCTTATACTTATTAATCCAGATTGATACAAAGTAACTATACATTCAGATAACACATTACACAACACATCAATTTGGTTACGGGGAAACCAAATGGTAAAAACCTCGGTGGGAATTAGCACCCACAAAGAACTATACTGTTTATAGTAATCCCTGTTAAAAGATCTTTCAACCCTGTTAGGAGTTGTTCATTACAATGGAGTAGTATAGTGACCTGGTTAAGGGTCTGACCCTGTTAGGATTCTTTTACAATAACCCTGTTAGGGGTGGTGGACTCACTGTCCAAGGACTCACTGTCCAAGTGGTGAAGGCTACAACCTTCTGGTTATTTGATACACACTGTATCAACAAGGTGAACTACTTCTTGTGACACTGCTTGTCTGATCAGTTCCTTTTGTGCGCCGATGCTTTAACCTCTTGTAAAGTACTACAACAATCTTATCTATATTCTGAAAGCTTCTACTTCAATATCTATATTATCAACATATGATAAATATAGCTTTGCTACTTTAACACTCTGCTCTACTTTTCTTATCTCTGGCTTTCGCAACTCTTCTTATCACAAATGACCTTCTATAAGTACATACACCAAGTATGAGATCATGGGACCTGTTAGACAACTCTTCATAACATCCTTGTCAGCTCTACTAAGCGCGCAAGCATAATTACAGCCACGCAAGTACTAACTGAATAGACGCGTCGCTTCACTAAGTCGGCTTCACTAATTTAACCATAACTTTGCAATATTCTTGAAATACGTTTGGCGCCTTTAGATTAATATCAAAAACTCATAAATAATCATGAATATACACACACATATCCTAAAGATAGGTGCAACTCAATAAACATGTTACATACGTCGGCCTTAAACCATTATTCCTCTAGAACTGTAACCATCAATAACAGAATTACACATCTTTACTGAAACATCGTATCTGGGTCTGCGTGTATGAACATAGCATAATAAACATGTCAACAACATGTATCTATCCACACAATTCTTCATGTCATCATATGGATAAGTACATACAGAAGTACTACTGTGTATTATATGTTGTCATCAATGACAAACATACAATCAATCAACTATTCAAAATCAAATCTCCAACAATCTCCCCCTTTGGCA
>MU224380.1:602735-628786 GCA_018584345.1 Thuja plicata
AAGTATCAGACATATTTCTCAAGGCTATAAGATTTATGACACCTAAAAGTTCCTCCCTACTAGACAACAGTGGCATACTGCCCGTGACAAAGCATCACTTTCTTTATGCTAGGGTTTCTATAGATTATGACGTATGTTCTCATTACGACGTATGTTCTCATATTGACTAATATCAATCAGGCCATTTTAGGGTATACGCCTCTAGTCATGTAATATGCTCTTAACCAAAGGCTAAAATACAAGACATATATTGAAATTTATAATAAGATCATGAATGTCCAGGTTCCAGACAGTTTGTTCAATCCCTCAATGAGGCATTTAAAAAGACACCAACCATTGCAAAATTCATTGGCATCTGACCTTCAATAGATAGGGTCAAAGCTTCAGTGAGACAACAGTGGCATACTGCCCGTGACAAAGCATCACTTTCTTTATGCTAGGGTTTCTGTAGATTACAATGTATGTTCTCATTATGGCGTATATTCATCATATTGACTAATATCTGTAATATGCTCTTAACCAAAGGCTAAAATACAAGACATACCTCAAATGGTGAGTACGCGGTGGCAGCTGTTGATGAGTACGCAGTGGCTATACCCTAAACATTAAGGAAACCAGCTGAATGAATTTCCAACTGGCCCGAAGGTGTGATGAATGAGCTATTGGATTCTTTAGTTGTGACTGCTAGTTGGATTCAATACAAAAAGAGCCCTCTTCATGCACAGAATGGTATAGTTTCCTTCCACTCGCATGCACAACTCGATCACAAATGAGCCTTTCTTTTTTTTTTTTATAATCAAGAGGGTGTCGCAATTATGATGATATCATCACTATTGTGACAACGTCGGGGGCACCTGAAAAAAAATACAAAAATCACACACAAATGGTAGCGTTGTCATAAATTGGCATCAAAATTTGACCCCAAATGTTGTAGTGAACCCATCTCTCATGAGAATTAATGGAACACTTAACACTCATTGCATATATGTGATGCTCACAGAGGTGAACCATTGAGACTTCCTGGGAGGTCATCCATCCCATTACTACTCCATCTTGAGCGTTCTTAACTACAAATTTTCATCCATGATTAAGATCACTCTTCTTGCAACCCCATTTGCAAAATATTTAGCAAGTATTGTGCCTTATGAACCATTCATTATAAATCCCCTTAAACGAAGAATTCCCAGTAGGTTACCCATCCAAGTACTATTCCAGCTCAAGTGCACTTAACTATGAAGTTTCCTCCTTGGTTAAGCCCACTCTGCTTGCAACCCCATATGCAAAACCTTCCACAAGTTTTGTGCCTTATGAACCATTCATTGGAAAGCCCCTTGAGATCACCTAGATCCAACAAGTTCTAAGTGTTTTATTCATTCTCATGAGAGATAGGTTCTTGTGAACTACTACTCATAAAACATGGTCAATGAGTTTGACTCAAAAAGCTATACAGTTGAATCGTAATAGCAATATCATAATTTGACTTGTTGTGGAAAATATCTCCTACTTATCAATTGGCGAGCTCAAGGGAATTTCTAATGAATGATTCAAAAAATACAACACTTGTATTTTTATTAATCTATTTTTTATTAATTAAAGAAATACAAAAATTAAAATTAACAATGATTATATTTTTGGAAATATTTAAATAAAAAATAAAAAATCATCTTCAACCAATTCCATTACCCGCACTGCTAGATTTCTTCGCATTTACGGCCGACTTTTAGCTTGTTACAGAAAGTGTGCTTATGAAGCTAACAATAAGGCTCTTTGCAATGCTGCTAATTTGCTTGCCTCGAATCCCTTTGATTCTACTCTCCAGCTTGAGTTGGCCCAACTTCATCATGAGAAACAGATTGTAAATGCCTATGTTGCCCATGGAGCTCAAATCAAAGCTCGCCTCCATTGGTTGGAGGTGGGCGATAAAGCCTCTAAAGAGTTTTTTTCATGCTCTCAAAGCCCGTCATACCAATGTTGGTATTCAAAAGATTAAGCAAGGATCTGACACTCTTATGGAGCTTCCGGCCATTCTGCAAGCTTTAGTTCAGCACTATGAACAAGTGTTTGCCTCACAGGGTAATTCTGCAGCTCGGGAAGAGGCTCTAAAGGCTTGTATTATTGTTACTCTAAACCACCTAGCGGTTGAGCAGCGTACCTTTTGTGAGAAATTTCTTACCATCTTTGACCTTAGAGAAGTGGCTTTTTCTATGGCCAATGATAAATCTCCAGGATGTGATGGCTTCCCCTGCGAATTCTACAAGCATCTCTGGGATGCTGTTGGTCTTGACCTGCACAAAGTCTATCTCGAGGCCTTTCACAATAAAAGTTTGGCCACTTTAATTAATAAAGGAAATATCAAATTCATACCTAAATCTAGTGATTCGGAGGATATATGCAATTGGAGGCCCATCACCCTGTTGAATGTCTCCTACAAGATAATTTACAAAGCTTTAGCTCTTAAAATCAGACATCTCCTTCCTCTTATTGTCCGCCCTGAGCAAACTAGTTTTATTAAGTCCAGGTATATTCTTGACAACATTATTGCTGTCTGGGAAGGGATGGAATGGGCTCGCCATTCTAAGCAGGCCACCCTGTTTCTTAAAATTGATTTTGCTAAAGCCTATGACCGCATTGAATGGCCCTTTATTCTTGCTATGCTTCAAGCTCTTGGGTTCGATCCCCAATTTTCGCAGTCTGTGGAAATGATTTTTGGTGATGCATCTACTTGCATTACCATCAATGGGTCCCAATCTAATACTTTTGGGATTTTTCGATCCATCCGGCAATGTTGTCCACTGGATCCTGCCTTATATGTGCTTGCTGCTGAAGGCTTTGGATACTTGCTTGCCAACTCTGTCTCCTCTAGTTTAGTTCATGGTATTTCTCTTCCTGATTCCTCTTTCCAGCTTGTTAATGGCCACTTTTCTGATGACTCCTTTCTCACTCTTATTGAGGATGAGGAGAACATATCCAATGCCTTGCGGTGCCTGGATACCTTTTGTCAAGCCTCTGGTTATGCTATTCAATGGTCTAAAACCCTTTTCTTTAGACAGTCTTTTCTTCCAGCCCCTGCCTGGCTTAACAATTTTGGCTGGAAATGGGTTCAACATGGGGAAGTCTTTCATTTCCTGGGCATTCCCTTTTCTTTCCATGGCTCCTCTGTGGATTTATGGAATGCTGTGCTTACCAGGATTGAAAAAAAGATGCAATATTGGATCTGCAAGCCTCTTTCCCTTGCTGGAAAGTTTCAGATTTGTTCTAAAGTTTTGGCTGCTACTCATGTCTACTACTCCTCCTATTGGGATCCCTCAAAGGCTTCTTATTTCAAACTGGAGCATTTGCTCTGAGATTTTCTTTGGGCCTCTGGTGCTGATGGCCATGGTTTTCATAGGGTTGCCTGGGAGTTATGTTGCCTTCCACAGGACTCTGGCAGCCTTGGCCTTCTCTCCACTTAGAGGTAGGGTCAGGCTCTCTGTGCGAAGTGGATTATCTATGCTCTTACTAGTAATGAGGCCTAGAAAATTCTTGTTCGACACTGCATCTCTTCGGGTTTCCTAGTTCACAGGCCGGTCTGGAAGGGCATTGGTCTCCAGACGTTACTCATGATGAAAGAACCTGTTCAAATTCAGGGTACCTTCATCATCAAGAGCATTTGGAAAGCTTGGGAAGCTTTTAATCCTTGGCTCTGATGGGATGGTGATGCCTTTCGCAATGGTCTTTCTTTCAATCAGCAGAGCCTCTGGTGGTCTCCGTTGTTTTCTATTCAAGGCATCCCTTTGGCCAAGACTCAAGGGACTAGTGCTCTGTGTTTTTTCAAATGTGGCATCTAGACTCCCAAGGAACTCTTCTCTAGAGCCTCTATGGGTATCCGATCATGGGAGGATATGCAGGTGCAGTATCGTTTGGCTCGTTCTGATCGCCAGACTTTTGATCTTTTGGTCTCTGCAATTCTTGCCAACCTGCTTCATAAAATTGGCATTCAATCTATCAGGCCTTGGTGGAAGGATTGGAAATGGTATCCTGCCATGCCTTTCAACAATTTTAAGCCACGGCTGGGCTATAGATGGTTATATCCTCATCTTTCAATGGTGGATACCCTTAATCAGAGATACCATCTTCATTCCTCCACATCTCATTGGAGCTCTCACTTTCAAACCATCTGGGCTGCCATTACAGAGCCTAAGATGGCTCTTTTTGCGTGGTGCCTACTTTTTCAAGGGCTTCTAGTTGGCCCTAGGCTCAAACATCTGGGTGTTCAAGACCCTCGCTGTCCCTTCTGTGGTCACCCTGAATCTTTTTTGCACATCTTCTGGTTTTGTAGGGGAGATCAACAGTATTGGCAGTGGATTCATGATTTCTTCAAACCTTTTCAGCCTGAGCCTTTCTCTTGGTACATTATTGTCTTAGGAGATTCCCCTAGACTTCCCTCCAAGTTTACCCATATTTGGCATACTTTCAGGATGGAGATTTTGTTCATGTTATGGAAAGATAGGAATGCTGTTATTTTTTCTCACAGCTTTCTTGATACGAATGTTGCTCTATATAACAAGGCTTGCATTTATAATAATGTTATGATGCAGATTCAATTTTAGGCCAATAAAGTGGCTCTCGAAGTGGCTCACCTACAGGAGCTTCTCAATCATTGGGGCAATGCTCACTGTACTGTTGCACAGGTTCCTCCTGATGCCATTTCTGCTGAAGGTACTCCTCCTAGAGGCCACCGCCATAGGCGTAGCTCCTCGGCGGGCCGCTCACGCACTCTATGTTCACAGGCATCCTGCCACCGTTCTCTAAGAGGTGGCGGTGACGGTTGGCGGTGCCACTCGGCTTCTCTACCTCACCGTTCTTCTAGGTGGTCTCCAGCACCGGCTTAGTCTGCCCCTCCTGATGCTCCTGGTCCTCATCGTGGCTCTGTTTGGCCTCCCACCACCTCCTCCAAGTTTCCCTGCCTGGCTTTGGCCATTTTTCCACCCAGAGCGGAAGAGAAAGAAAAAGAAGAAGCTGAAGATGATGGGTGGTCGCTTCCCGACCCTCCTACTAACCCCAATAAGGTGTGGGGTTCTGATGATAAAGATCCTCCTCCTTCTGCCACTGCTATTGCTGCTTGATGGCTTTATGCCTATTTTTTTTTATGAATAGTTGTGCTTTGTATCCGGCTTGGCCGTGTGAACTTTGTGGGGTGATTCTTATGTCCCCCGACCCCTTTTTGTGGATATGTAACTTTGATATTTTATTAATTTAAAAAGGCACTATTCATCAAAAATTTTTTTTTTAATATATTTAAAATAAATATTGTTAAAAACTCTTTTAATTTAATGTAAGAATATTTTTCAATGCTCTGCTTTGGAATTAGCAAAGATCTCCAACATGCGATTAATAAAAAATTACACTCCTATATGACAAAAACCAAAAGAATTTTTGGATGAAGAATGCGTTGCAGTTTGTAGTAAATTCTCTCAAAGGAAAGCGAATAATGTCTTCCCTAAGGTTTTAAATCTAGGTAACAGACCAGTCCTCCATCCTGCTAATGATAGGAAAGTTTCTACCAAGTTTAATGGTGGAATAGAAGCTCAACAATGGAGGAAGAATGGGGGATTCAGGGAAACAAATAGGCATCTCCAAAAACTGAAAGACAGTTGTGTTACCTCAAATCTTGAAGCTCATTACAGATAAACTCGATAAGACTGGCATTATTGCTAAATGGTGTGGCCCAAAGAATGTAGGACAAGACATAGAATCGTGGTAGAAGGTTTCAATCCACCAATAGGTAATTATTATTCCCCTAAAAGAATTTTTTTTCTTAATAGATTGTATTGATAGTCAAGTAAGGGATAAGATTTTGGCAGAAAAAGCTTTTGTTTATAAAGGATATGGGTTTCATTTGTTTGAATGGGTACATAAATTCAGTCCCCATAATTAAAAACCTAAGAAGACACCTAAATGGATTAACCTAGGGTACTTATCAATGGAATATATTAATTTTTCTACCCTTGAATCTATAGGTGATGTCTTAGATTCCTTTCTAGGTTACGAAGAACCTAAATTTGACTCCAAAGGCATAATATTTGTAGTAGATGTTAACTCAAAGATTAATTAGTTGGATCCTTTGGAAATCATTGAAGAACCTAAAAATATAAACCTCAATCCTACATTTTTCTTAGGTAAAATTAATGCATCGAGATTTAGATCCTTGAACCTCTTTCACACTTTTGAATAAGAAACCTGTATCGAACTCCAAACCCAAATGGATATCAATTCCCCCTCCTGGCATCTCCATTAGATTGGACGAAGAAATTGGGGGCTTCGTAGTTATTGACCTTAATAACATCAATTCACAACTTAGGTCGTAGGAATCGCTAGCTAATTTAAACAACAATAATATTGATAAAAATTAAAAAGAGCGATCTTGGAAGCCATTATAAATTTTTTTGATAGTATTAAGGATGCAGCTAAGAAAGAACTCATATTATTAGATATGGATCAAGAAGGAGATGAGGAATTTGGTACTAATTTTAGAAAGATGTCTAATTTAAGCTGAGAAGACTCTAATGTACATAATAATGAGGAGAATCATATAATCCCAAAGGAAATCATTGTAGGAAAAGTGCAAGAAAAAGACTCAAGTTTGGATAAAAGTATAGATGTACTTAATCCATTATCAGGTGATAATGCAAGAAGGATAGAAAATCTGAATGAGGGGGTGATGGATGAAAAATTACCAATAGAACTGGAAGCAATCTTCTCCTTGATGGAATTTGATCAAGGTATCAGTGAATATTATGTGTTTAATGTAGAGGCTAATGAGGAAAATGTAGAAGAAGAAGGAGAATTAATAAAGAAAATCATAGAAATAAACAATCTAGAATCTAAGGAGAATGAGGAATTTTGGAAAAAAAATGATAGTTGCACTTTAGGAGAGACATAGAATCCTTTAAAGCCCCTGATTTGATGAACCCTGTATGTGGAAAATATTTGAAGAAAAGAGGTCGAAAAAATAAATTAAGAATGAAAACTAGGTCAGCAGAAAGGCAAGAAAAACTTACATCACTTTTTCAAGATGTGAAGGGGAAGGTCCTCCCCAAGGCATCATGAAGGTTAAAACCTAGAATGTTAGGGGCATCAATGCCCCTAACAAGCAACGCCTGTTAAAGTGCAACCTCTAAACCTTTAACTTAGAAATTGTTATTATCCAAGAAACAAAGTTGAATGAGGGAGACATGACCTGTTTCAAAAATAAAGTAGGAATATGGAAAATTGAGCATGGAAATGTCATAGGGGCTTCAGGAGGTCTAGTAGTGTTACAAGATCCCAGGTAAGTAAGCTTTGGGGTCAGCATTAAAAGACCTAATTGGTTAGGCAGATAGGTTCGTAGTTTTAGAAACCCTATTAACTTATTTTTAATAAATATATATGGTCCCACTAGAAGAAGGGAGAAAAAGGATATATGGAAGGATATAGAAGCCTTTTTCAAACAAAATCCCAACTTAGATTATGTTATTGGAGGGAATTTTAATGCTATATTACATATGAGAGAGAAAAGTGGCAAAGTTCAGCATGAGTCACAGTCATTAAAAGATTTTAGAGATTGGGTAATCAACAAAAACATTACAGACATCAGTTCTTCCAATGTAAATTTACATGGAAAAACTGGAGAGATTTTGCAACATTGTAGAAAAATTAGACATGTTCATGTTTAAAGGTGATTTAATTAAATTTAATAGAACTCTTTTATCAAACATACTAGGAATGACAGGTTCAAACCATTTTCTCGTCATGATGGAAATTGAATAAGATTATAAACCCAATAGATGTCCATTAAAATTTGAAAATATGTGGTTTCATTGTTCCTACATCTGATCAATTTCAAGTCAAATTTGGTTTTCCTTGGATAACTGCTATGCATGCTATTGCATCTTCTATTCATAAATGTCTTAAGTTCATTCATAATGGAGAAGTAAAAACTATTAATCACAGTATATATCAACCTTCTAGGCCTAGATATTTTGCTACTCTTGATTTATTTTGGCCCTCATTACCTAATTCATGTCCTCCCCGCCCTGACAACCTTTTTCGCTCATATCAAGCCTATAAACATTGCAAAATTGTCGAGTTAAGCATGCCTCAGATAGATCTTAACCGTGGTCTTTTTCCCACTCCTTCTATACCTCCTTTATCCATTACTGCTAACTCTATTACTTAACCTCCTAGTGTTGTTTCTCATCCTACTATGAATCATACCGATCCTCCTATAGAACCTGTGAAGGAGTCATTGGTTATTCCTCCTAGTTCTCTACATGTGTCAAACAAAGAAAAATGTAATAAATCTTCTAATGAATGTCATAATAAGCATAGAGCTAATGCTAGGGCCCATGCTTCTCTTCTTCAAAATTCTTTATCTTCTTTCGATCAACCTATGCCTGATGTGTTGAAAGAAGTTAATATTCACAATGATGTTAAGATGAATGAGTGTGATGATCCTATTCACATCTTAGATCCAATTTAAATTAATCTTGATGAGGAGGATACTTTAGATGATCCTATAGATCTTAGTGATGAATATGATACCATTGATCTTGACACTGACTTACCTCATATGCTTTCAACTCAATTGACAATTACACCTAGTATCAAGCAACGCGATTCTCAAGAGTGTCCTTGTTTGGAACTGGCTATTATTCCTAATTTATTGGATATAGTCCCTCTTGCGAGTTTCCCACCTTCCTAAATGCTATAAATTGAGATGGGGAGAGTAGGCGATGCACCTGATTAGCTTATCCTTCATGGTAGCCATTTTTGTGTTTGCATGTTGTACTGTACTTCTCCCATAATGTGTTTTCTAAATGTTTGTTAGACTCTTTTATATGACCCTTGTGACTTTTTTGGTGCAAGGCGATAAAGGAATCAAACCTGTTGTATAATTCCTCTATATGTATCTCTATTCTTCTATATGTTGTTTTCATGTTATGTTGTACTTGTGCTATTGTTCTTATATGTTTTCCTTGCGTAGTCCACTTGGATTTGTGACATGGTAGCACTGATTCTTTTTGGTCTCCATGTTATGGTCCAAAAAGACTCTTCTTCGTAACTCTTGAGTTTTCTTTCCTCTATTGTGATTATAGTTCTACTTTCTTTGGGGAATGATGTCAATTTATTTGCAATAATATCATATCTATATGTACATGTTATCTTATGATCATACTGACCCCACAGTAGTTAGATCCCTTCTATGTTCTTTGTATGTTTATGTGATATTTCCCTTAATTTGTCTTTGTTTGGGGGCATCTCATAGTGGAAACATAATCAGTAGAGTTGTTTATATTTTTGTTCAAGCCATTTCTCTTGTTAAAGTGTTAGCAATGACTTTAATGTGGGGGCATACACTCTACTCACTTTTTGCACACACGCACTTTCAAAATATTTTCAAAACTTAAAACATTTTCCCTTTATGGATTAAAGGCTAATCCTTAAAGCATGGATATTTTACTTTTTAGGATCTCTTGATCCCTCCAGTTTAAATTTAGATGGATCTCTTGATCCCTCCAGTTTCAATATACAATTTTTTGATCCCTTAAGGTGGAAAGGTGTCTTTAAGAACAAATCTCCCTGATGGGTTGACTAGTGAGTAGCCACATTCACTACGCAGTTCAACTCCATCTTTCTAGTTACAATTTTTCCTTGTGTGAT
Source organism: Thuja plicata (assembly GCA_018584345.1). NCBI lineage: Eukaryota > Viridiplantae > Streptophyta > Pinopsida > Cupressales > Cupressaceae > Thuja > Thuja plicata. The sequence continues at coordinate 612,417 of MU224380.1, forward strand.
TCACAATGGGACATAAATTCTCATTGGGCAAGGAAACCATACCCTCTCTCTCTTTCTCCTTAACTAGTGATGTCTCTCTTATCATGATCTTAGGGTTGATAAAGAATTAAGTCCCTTGGGGGCTTGAGGATGTCTTTGTCCCTTATGATTCCAATAAGATTATCTATTCTTTATGATCTCCTTTACCAAGAGTTTGTATTGAGTCCATACTCTTGCTAAAGTGGGGGCTAAATGTATAGTCGAAAAATGGAAGCACTTCCATGGTAGACTATTTTAGTCTTCTGGGTAAGTGGTTTGGGGTCATGTCAAGCACCTTGAATGGGTTCCTAACTTTGATATGGCTTTATCCCCCTATTTTGACCCATTTCCACTCTTTCCAGCCTATTTATTGCAACCCAGACTGAGAAACTAGGACTTTGGCCTTAGGGTCAAGGTCAACCTTGACCTTGACCTAGGTCACAATCAACCTTTTTCAGATCCGGGGCCCAAATTCCTAAATCTCTGGGTTTCCGGATGTTGGTCTTTGGAAAAAATTAATTCCCACTTTCGGGTCGGCTGTTTTGGACTTCGGGACAACAAATCCTAATTTATATTTAACATAGGTCCTCTTCTAGGGGCATGGGTCCAATTAGGATTTAATTCTCCTATGTTGGCCTCTCTAGAAGATTGTGCCCTAATTTCATATAAAATGAAGCTTTCTCCTCTCATTTCCTCTAACCATGAACTATGATCATCAAGCATAATTGCAAGAACATTCAAAAGACTTGAAGAGTGAATCCCAAAGGTAAAGAAGCAAGATTTGAAGCAATACAAGTAGCCATTTAAGCATTCATCCATACTCAAGAACTTCTCAAGAATCCATTTTCATCAAGGAGATCCATTGGTGGCCATTGAAGGATTCAAGCTCCATGGAGCCCTCTTATTGAAGATTTCTCCATTCACATTTCCTCCAAGCCTCTTCTAATTCAAGAACCTATTCAAGATTGGTGTTGAAGATCTACAAAGAAATTGATTTAAGATATCCTACATTCTCTATTCTACATTATACATCCATTTGGTGCATCCATACTTGTGGGTTCAAGGATTTGAATCCTCCACAAGGACTTTCACATTGAGCAAGGTGAATTGTTTCATTTACTTTGTTTATTTCTGAAATTTCAATTATATATATTTGAGGTTAATTCAAAAATTGGGGTTTGACCAAGGAAAACCCCTCCCCCAATAAACAAATCCATTTTTCTTGTAGGTACATGTTCAGAATAGCAGATTGGGATGGAGATTCAGATGCCCTTTTTGGCAAACTTCCAGGATTCGAAAACATAATTTTAGTCTGAGACTTTTTAGGTTGATTGTGACCTAGGGCACAATAGGAAATTTTGGCAAATGGTGACATTGAATTGAGGGTACAAATCAAAACTATCTCAGAACAAAAAAATATTTCTGGGTTTTTCGTCTTTGCGTTTCTATTCCAGATCTAGTCTCAGATTTTCCAGAAACTCAACACAGGCTTTAGAAAATAGCATTCTTTGGATCTACAATATCCAAAGGTTAGTGAATTTCTACTATTCAATTCAATTAAGGTTTTCAATCTATCTAAACCTAAAACACACATTCAAATTAATCAATCAAACCCGGGTACTTAAGATCCTTCCTTGTTCTTGTTTTTTAAATGATCCTTCCTTTTGGGTTAATCAACTTGGATCTTTCATTTACATATCTATGGATAGACGGAGAGCATCTTATTTACCCCCATAACAATATTTAAATGTAAGGTATTTTATGTTAATTAAATCCACACAACTTAAACAACATTTTTCTTTAAATCGATCAGATTTCCACAATCCATTGAGTTTATAACTAGATTTCTGGTTTTGATTGTGTGTGTTTTTAAGCATCAACGTTTCTGATCACACTCCGTGGAGTGTGATCCAAAACGTTGATGCTTAAAAACACACACAATCAAAACCAGAAATCTAGTTATAAACATTTTTCTTCCTTACAAAGGTTTATTGTAAGGTGACACAACTGATTTACCCCCCTTAGTTGTGTATCTTTTCTTAAGTCTAACACTACATTGACACAATCTTCCACAATTGTCCCAGGATTGCAAATAAAAATCAATTCGGGGTTGAAGAAAGAGATGAGCGGAAAAATAACAGTTTTAGGATGAAAAAACACTTTGAAAGAGGAGATGAAAAAAAGACACCTTGTGGTTAGGTTCTACCTTGAGATTTTTACCAAAGAAGAGGGAAATCAAGGAGGATTTTCTAAATCCTACCCTTATTTCTCCTAGGAGAGAGAAAATAAACAAGTCCAATGAATCCTAAATGCAAGTGTATCATGCAATCACACTAAATGATTTCTAAACCATCACTAAATTGAAGTGCTTCCAATTTAGGATGATACAAACTGTTAAGATCATAAGATTGCCAATTATTTAAAGTGTTTTGGTAAAAGTTAATGAATTCCTTTGTGAGATCCTTTGGGTTGTCAACAAGTTCCCCTCTTTCATTTTTAATCTTAGATATTTTGTTAAATTTTCTTTTTCCACCTCTTATTTTTCTTGTGAAAATGTTCTTGAAGTGCTCTTTATTCCATTGCATAATATTTTTCTTAATCAATTTTAGCTTGGAAACAAAAGAAAATTTTTTAGATCCAGAAGATGTACCTTCCTTCCACCATTTCTCAATCAAAACTAAGAATTCTTTGTCTTGAAACCACATATTTTCAAATTTTAATGGACATCTATTGGGTTTATAATCTTATTCAATTTCCATCATGATGGGAAAATGGTCTGAACTTGTCATTCCTAGTATGTTTGATGACATAGTTTTATTAAATGTAATTAAATCACCTTTTAACATGAACATGTCTAATTTTTCTACAATGTTACAAAATCTCTCTAGTTGTTCCATGTAAATGTTCATTGGAAGAACTGATGTCTGTAATTTTTGTTGTTGATTACCCAATCTCTAAAATCTTTTAATGACTATGACTCATGCTGAACTATGCCACTTTTCTCTCTCATATGTAATATAGCATTAAAATCCCCTCCAATAACATAATCTAAGTTGGTAATCTATTTGAAAAAGGCTTCTATATCCTTCCATATATCCTTTTTCTCCCTTCTTCTAGTGGGACCATATATATTTATTAAAAATAAGTTAATAGGGTTTCTAAAACTACGAACTTATCTGCCTAACCAATTAGGTATTTTAATACTGATCTCAAAGATTACTTACCTGGGATCTCATAACACTACTAGACCTCCTGAATCCCCTATGACATTTCCATGCTCAATTTTCCATATTCCTACTTTATTTGTGAAATAGGTCATGTCTCCCTCATTCAACTTTGTTTCTTGGATAATAACAATCTCTGAGTTAAAGGTTGAGAGGTTGCACTTTAATAGTGTAGAGATGAGTATGGATTTTGTTTATGTTTGATGATAGAGTTCTATTAAATGTAATTAAATCACCTTTAAACATGAACATGTATAATTTTTCTACAATATTGCAAAAGCACTCCAGTTGTTTGATGTAATGTGCATTGGAAGAACCGATGTCCGTAATTTTGTTGTTGATTACCCAATCTCTAAAATATTTTAATGACTATGACTCATGTTGAACTATGCCACTTTTCTCTCTCATATGTAATATAGCATTAAAATCCCCTCCAATGACATAATCTAAGTTGGGATTATATTTCAAAAAGGCTTCTATATCCTTCCATATATCCTTTTTCTCCCTTGTTCTAGTGGGACCATATATATTTATTAAAAATAAGTTAATAGGGTTTCTAAAAATATGAACCATTCTACCTAACCAATTAGGTCTTTTACTATTGATCCCAAAGCTTACTTGCCTGGGATCTCGTAACACTACTAGACCTCTTGAATCCGCAATGACATTTCCATGCTCAATTTTCTATATTCTTACTTTCTTTGTGAAACAGGTCATGTCTCCCTCATTCAACTTTGTTTCTTGGATAATAATAATTTTTGAGTTAAAGGTTGACAGGTTGCACTTTAATAGTGTAGAGATGAGTATGGATTTTGTGCTAGAGGTGTTCTTGTTGATGTCTTGGTATTTCACGTTGCTTGTTGATGCTTCTAGATCATTTTCTATTTGTGTTGCTAGATCATGTTGGATTATGTGATCAAATTTGCTGAATTTCATGTGGCATGTTGTTTTTCTTCATTTGGTCTTAGCCAACACGATGATGTAGTGTGTTGTGAAGGATTGTAGCATGTTCTATAGATATTGGAGTATGTTTGATGATGTTCTTATGGAGAATTGATATGTCTTAGCCAACATTCAATGGATCACATTATGTATTGGGATATAATGAATTGATATTTTGTAATTAGGTCCCTCGATGACCTAGTTGAGATAATTTTATGTAATATGTATATATGTAATCATTTATGATTGTGAAGGCATGCCAAAGAGTGTAGAGATGTTGTGTGAAGAGGTATGAGTGGAATCTACAATTAAGGCAAAGATTTGTTGTACTTCAATGGAACTTTTTTGGCATATCAAAGATGTTTTTGGTTAGTTCGTGAGATTGGACACTTTGTCCTCTATGATTTGTAATAAGTGATTGTTGTAAGGTAGTGAGCCTTCCTTGGGATTCAGATCCTTGTTTTATTTGAGTTGTGAGCTCTAGGCAATTTTATTGAATGCATGTGCATTCCCCTTTGTAATACTCCTAAAAAGTTATAATGCTTTTAACAGATTACCTTCGTCTTGTGGATTTGATCCCCACCATGGTTTTTCCCCTAACAGGGTTTCCACATCAAAAATTTTAGTGTTGTATGTTATGATCTTGCTTTCATATTCATCATTCAGATTCAACATTAAAGTTTATGTATTGCTTAAAGGTTTATGGTCAGGTGACACAACTAATTCACCCCCCCCCTTAGTTGTGTGTCTTTTCTTAAGTCTAACACTACATTGATACAATCTTCCAGAATTTTCCTAGGATTGCAAATAACAGTCAATTCGGGGTTGAAGAAAGAGATGAGCGGAAAAAGAAAAGTTTTAGGATGAAAAAAAACTTTGAAAGAGGAGATGAAAAAAAGACACCTTGTAGTTAGGTTCTACCTCGAGCTTTTTACCAAAGAAGAGGGAAATCAAGGAGGATTTGCTAGATCCTACCCTTATTTCTCCTAGGAGAGAGAAAAGAAACAATTCCAATACATCCTAAATGCAAGTGTATCATGCAATCACACTAAATGAGTGCTAAACCATCACTAAATTGAAGTGCTTCCAATTTAGGATGACACAGACTATTAACATCATAAGATTCCCAATTATTTAAAGTGTTTTGGTAAAATTTAATGAATTCCTTTGTGAGATCTCTTGGGTTGTCAACAAGTTCCCCTCTTTCATTTTTAATCTTAGATATTTTGTTAAATTTTCTTTTTCCACCTATTATTTTTCTGTGAAAATGTTCTTGTAGTGCTTTATATTTCATTGCATGATATTTTTCTTAATCAATTTTAACTTGGAAACAAACCAAAACATTTTAGATCCATTAAATGTACCTTCCTTCCACCATTTCTCAATAAAACCTAAGAATCCTTTGTCTTGAAACAACATATTTTCAAATTTTAATGGAAATCTATTGGGTTTATAATCTTATTCAATTTCAGGATAGAGAAAACCATTACAAGTTTGGATCCATGCATCTGATGGATCATAAAAATCACGGTGTAGGCATTTCATAAAAAGATTTTCCTCAGTAATAACGTTGATTAAAGATGTGGGATCAATAACACAACCATGCGTAGGTATCTTAGCAATCCTAGCATAAATATAAAGAGGACCATCGGGAGCTTTAATATTTTCAGAGTCATCAAAGGTAATTGAAAGGTCCCGAGGTCGCTTATGAAAGGTCCCGAGGTTGTTTATCCTTAGGTCCCGAGGTCGCTTATCAAATCCCAAAATAGTAAAGAAAAAAGATGTATCCAATGGTGAAAAATTCTCTGAGGTGCCAAAGGATGGGACTCTTGATATCCTCCCGGAACACTTTCAGGAAAGATCTTCGGTATTGATTGAACCAACACAGCCAGTAAACTTGGGCACTATTGAAAATCCTCAAATAGTTCATCTAGCACAATCTTTATCAGAAGAAGAGAAGGTACGGTTCACAGAGTTCCTGAAAGAGAAGAAGATTAACTTTGCATGGTCTTATACTGATATGCTAGGGCTCGATCCTAATCTCATTATGCACCACTTGTCTATAGCTCCTGAGATCAAGCCTGTAAAACAAAAATTTAGAAAAATGCATCCTCATGTTGCATTATTGGTAAAAGCCGAGCTAGAAAAGTTGTTGAAAGCTAGATTTATTCGAGTCATTGCCTATGCAGGGCGGATCTCCAATGTGGTCCCCATTTCTAAATTTGATAAATCTATCAGGATCTATATGGACTTCAGAGACCTAAACAAAGCATGTCCAAAAGATGACTTCCCTCTACCAAACATTGACATGATCATAGATCTTACAGCAGGCTTTCATATGTATTCATTAATGGATGGATTCCCGGGCTATAATCAAATCAAGATCACCCCTGAGGATCAAGAGAAAACTGTATTCGCATGTGCATGGGGCACCTTTTGATGGAATGTCATGCCTTTTGGGTTAAAGAATGCTGGTGCAACATATCAAATAGCCATGACATGATGCACAAGAACATGGAGGACTATGTAGATGACACATTGGCTAAATCCAAGGAGAGAGGTACTCACATTGCTGACCTAAGAAAGATATTGGATCACATGGAATAGTTCTAACTCAGGCTCAACCTAAAGAAATGTGCCTTTGGGGTCCAATCAGGGAAGCTCCTAGGATTCATAGTATCCGCGAAGGGAATCGAGGTAGATCCTGCAAAGGTAAAAGCTATTCTAGAGATGGCTCCTCCATGTAACATCAGTCAAATGAGGATGCTACAAGGGAGACTCCAGTCTATCAAGAGATTCATGTCCCAACTTGTAGATAGGCCACAACCCTTTACTAAGCTACTACATAAAGGGGTTACCTTCAAATGGGATGAACACTGTGAAACAAACTTCAGAGAATTGAAGGGGTACCTGGCTGCTCCACCTATTCTTATGGCACCTATTCATGGAAAACCCTTACTCCTATACATTTAAGCTACAAATACATCCCTAGGAGTACTACTGGCACAAGAAGATGAAACAAAGAAAGAACGAGCTATCTACTGCATTAGTAGAACACTAGTCACTTATGAGCTCAATTATAGAATTATTGAAAAAGCATGCTTAGCAGTCATCTTCATATCCCAAAAATTAAGACACTACATGCTCTCTCATACAGTGAAGCTCATTGCTAAGATCGATCCTCTAAAGTATCTTTTGAGCAGAACAACATTTACAGGACGTTTGGCAAAATGGGTCCTAATTCTAAGTGAGTTTGACATTGAATATGTAGAATGGAGAGATATCAAAGGAAAGGTACTTGCAAATCAATTGGCTAATTCACCACTCCAGGATGATGAACCTTTACTAATTGAATTCCCTAATGAAACAATCATGCATGTCACTGAATATCCCTGGAAGATGTACTTTGACGGTTCATTCACTCAATGAGGATCTGGAGCAGGGGTCCTCTTCATAACTCCACAAGGATATAATATTCCCAAATCTTACAAATTGATGTTTCCATGCACCAAAAATATCTCAGAATATGAAGCATTGGTTAACGGCCTCAAGCTAGCTATGGAATGGAAGATCATAGAGTTACACGTGTATGGTGACTCCCAACTAATTATCAATCAAGTCAATGGGGAGTATCAAACAAAAGATGAAAAGTTGATGCCCTACAAGCAACTAGTTGATGATCTGAAAAAGTACTTTGTCTTCGTCACCTTACAACAAATACCAAGATCAGAGAACAAAGCTGTGGATGCTATGGCTACCTTGGCATCCATGCTACAACTGGAGGAGCATAAATTCCACTATGACTTCTTGGTGGAAGAAATATCCTATCCTACCTTTGATACCCCTGAATACTAGGTAATATGTACCTTGAATACCCCAGATCAATCTCGATATGCCAGTATCATTGCTTACCTTTCTAACCAAACCATTCCCGCCAATTTATCCAGAAATGAGAAAAGATCCCTGATTAGGACAACATCGCGTTACGTCCTCATAACTAACAACCTATATCAATGTGGTCTCGACGGTAATCTTCTTCGGTGTTTAGAACTCAAAGTGTCTGATCTAGCATTAAAAGATGTCCACAAAGGTGTATGTGGATCACACTCAAATGAATTTTCATTAGCCAAGAAAATGCTCAGAGTAGGCTATTATTGGCCTACCATGGAGAGAGATGCTATTCAATTTTCAAAATCATGTCTTAAATGCTAGACACATGGAAACCTTATCCATGCTCCTGCCAGAGAACTCATACCTTTCATAACACATTGGCCATTTCAGCAATGGGCCTTTGACTTGGTTGGACAAATATATCCCAACTCTTCAAATGGACACAAGTTTATCATTACGACCACTGAGTATTTCACAAAGTGGGTTGAAGCCGTGCCGCTAATCAAAGCCACTGGAAAATAGGTTGCTATGTTCATTTTGAACTGCATTATTTGTAGATATGGGATACCCTCTTCAATTGTAACAGACAATGTGGGCCAATTTAAAAATCAAGACATTGATAACCTTTGTGAAAAGTTCCATATCACTCAACACTGCTCCTCAATCTATTAACCTCAAGGTAATGGACAGGTCAGGGCATCAAACAAGAATATTCTCAAGATTCTACATAGAACTGTAAGCAAGTCTAGCAGAGACTGGCATCTACAACTGAATCTGGCACTATGGGCCTACAAAACAAGCATAAGAACACCAACTGGAGCCACGCCATTTTCTCTAGTCTATGGAATTAAAGTAGTACTACCCATTGAGGTTGAAATCCCATCTTTACGGATATCTTTACAAGGACTAGTTACTGATGAGCAGTACCGCATAGATAGGGTAAATTCTCTGGACTTGCTAGATGAGTGCAGAAAACAAGCATTTGATCACCTCAAGGTTTATCAAGCACGTATGTCCAAAGGTTACAACAAAAAGGTCAAACCACACAAATTTGAAGTAGGAGATCTCATCCTCAAGGAGAATCCTAAGAACCAGCCTAACAAGGAGCAAAAAGGAAAGTTTGAACCTAACTAGCAAGGACCTTATGTTATCACTGCTACTTTTGGGACTGGAGCTTATCAGTTAGCTACACCTAAGGGAGACATTCTTCCAGATCCTATTAAAACTCTACATTTAAAGTGGTTCTACGCTTAATGTTCAGCTAGCAGAACCTGTACAACAAATAGTTCTTGCAAAATACCAAAAAAATTCAGAAAATTGATCCTAAAGAAATCCAAAAATAGTGGAAAAGATCCTACAAAAAAGGTATCCTTGGTGAAAACCTGGTAAACAGGTGCCTTGATACTACAAAAACATTCAAAAAAGAAAAAATAGCAAAAAAATTGAAAAAGAGAAAAGTGCCTTGATAAGCACCTGGTAAAATAGGCATCTTGGTAGCAAAAAGAAAGAAAAAATCTTTCCAAGTGGTGAAAACCTGGCAATAAGGTGTCACTTGTGTTTTGCACTCCATCTATCAATGCACTAGTGATACTAGGCCTTCATAATTATACTTGTGCTCAAATGCTGACTTCATCTTCCTAAAAGACTATCTTATCCTTGCTTGGGATTTGTCTATCATTTACGTCTTAGGAATAGGTCATTTTGCACTGGGGGCATCTTTGCTGGCATGGTAGGTTGCGGTTGCTAGGTTGCTCTAAGTTGGTTTACCTCACGAACACAATGTTTCTTAGTACATGCAAAATGATGTCACTTTTTCAAAACATCAGACATGACATTTACATTAACAGAGTTCTTACAGGGCTATATTGGATTGCAAACATGAACAAATTATCCTATCAATGCACAAACATGGAACACCATATTGCTTGATGAATCTTTACTATGTTTGACAGATGAATAAACAAGTACTAATTAAACACACAGTTTGCTTTTGGTTTGATTATGATTCTTTAGAATGTCCTGATGATGTTTTCAACTAGGGGCATCTAAGTAATTATAAATTTTATTTGATTGATTCTCAATTGATAACTTATTATGTCTTCTTAGTTGCTCAATGACGTCTGCGCAAAGACAAAGAGTCACAAGGATAGGGGGCATAATGTTTTCTTGATCTTCTGCATATTGTGATTGTTCCAAATGATCCTATAAATTTCACCTAACTTGGATGTTTATGGTAAGAGCTGCCACTATGTGTGGATAGCCGCATATATCTTGATCTTCGTTATGTGTAACTACGGTGAGGTTGACACAATTTCCTTGTTTGTTTTCTGATCCAGATTCTCACTAAGGCATACAAATCATAATGTACCCAAGGATATGAATTTTCAAGGTCATTGCGGGTCCAATATCTTGCCTTAATCAGAATCTGGTATATTAAAAGGAAGGTGACTAATCTGATATCCTAGCTTCTATGCCTTGATGCCTAAGTCCATTTCTGACATTTCTATAAAACATAGTATTCATACTTTCATAATATCAGTGTGTATTAGTGATGGTTGTACTATCAAGTGGTATACGTTCCAAAAAGTGGCCAATGATGATAAAAAGATATACCTTTGCATACCAGTGACAAAGTCCTAAGAGTCTACATGTAGCTACATTTAGAGATTGCATGATGCATTTTTGGAGAACAACATAAGGATTTGATCTCAAACTCCTTTCTATTTTTAATTCATCTGAAATCCAAGATATTTACATAGAAAAAGTTACTGAATTACCAATGGTTGGAGAGCACTACCCTAATGTTCATGATGTGAGATCAGCTAGGGCCCAGTTTACCTTACCAGGCAACCCTCCTCTGGAGATTACCAAACAAGGGTGCAAAAGAATGTCTATCCCTCCACCGTATAATGAGTTGGCTACGCATATTATCAGGTATTTTACATGTGAAGGGAGATTTTCCAATTTACACGCACATAATTTTAAATTAATGAGTTATGTAAGGCACAATCTTCTAGTAAATGTCCCCAATTTCCTGTACAATATGCTATGCATCAGTGCTGAGGAGACCCTAAAAGGAAATGTCAATTATGTCACCCACCATGCCCTAATTAAATTGTTAATAGAAATATCTCTTAGGGATGCCTCTCCCATGGCATGGCTAGAATTTATCTAACATAAAACCCTACAACCACAGGTTAACCCTAATGTGCAATCTGGTCATGATGATGAAATACCAATTGACCCAGCTGTTGAGAAAGATACCCAGGGGGCAGAAACTGAAAATCTGCAAGAAAGTATGCCTTTACCTGATCATGTGAGCAATGTACCCACTTCTTCATGAACCAAAGGAAAATGGAAATTAGAGGGAGAAACTTCCATTCCTGCAGCCAAGCCACAAACCCCTACTACTTCAAAGGGGAAGAAAAGGAAGTTGGTTCCTGCATCAGCTACTCCTGCAGCAGAGAAGCCAAAGAAGGCTATTAAGAAAAAGGTTGTTGAGATTGAAGAAACCCCTGTGTGAAGAAGCCCTAGAATGAGAGGAAAGCTCCCTAGAGTATCCTCAGAAAGCCAACCCGCTTCTCCTTTGCAATTTGATGAACAACCCAATGTACAAATTATTCCAGACAACTCCCCAAATCAGTCTACAATTCCAGACTTTCCTCCACATTCAAAAAAAAATTATGAAGCTAAACCTGATGTCTACCAAAATAGTCCCCAGGAAATCCATCAGGATATCCCAGATAGTAACGAGGAGAGTGCCTCAGTAGCCCATCAGTTAGCCTACACAGAAACTGCCTTAATGCCCTACAACATAACTTGGTTAATAAGTTTCTTAGAGTAGTCATGGAAGGAACGAATGAGGCAAAGTAACCAGGCAGAATATTGTGGCCCAATCACCTTGTAGACGCTTCTCTTTGGATTACGTAATAAGTACATTTTAACAACAACTTTATGGGGAGAAGAGAAAAAGAAAATGAAGAAAGTAATAAGAGAGCAAGGGGAGGAGATTGCAGAATTGAAAGAGAAATTGGCAAAATAGAAACAAAAGATGGATCATGCTCTCAAGTTGGCTGATCAAATAATTGCATGCAGGCCACCCCCTAAGGTGTATACCATTTGTTTGAAAGAAAAGTTCCTCTTGTTCCAACTAATGATGACCATTAAAGATATAGACTCTAAGTTCATGTCAGCCCAAGAATTTTATGGCCTATACCAGACCCTTCCCTCATGGCAGAAAAATTTACTTTGTGAACTATACATACATAATTTCATCATTCCAGCAAAGACTGAGTGGAACCATCTACTTTATATAGGGGATGTACACCTAAGGGAATTAATGTCCTGGATGCACAATGAAGCCAACTATGACAGACAGTTGGAAAATTACATGGAACAGGAGAAAATAGAGCCATTGCCATTAAGGGAAGAAAGCAACAAACCAGATATACTCCTTAGAGATTGGCTCAATTTGACCTATGAAAAAATTAAGGAGGAAACCAGGGATAAATTTTTTGGGATTCAAACAGAGATCTATGAAGAGTATGACAGTTTGTCTTACTTTGTCTTTCAGAGAGCCCTAGCTGGTGCCAGAAGCAGATGGGGTAGGTTATCTAAGGAATTGAAGAAATTAGAACCACACAATCCTATCAACCTCTAAGAAGCTATTCAAAGAGCACCAAAATACATGCAACTGGGAAGGCAAATTAGACAGGAACTTTGGTGTCCACTCACCATGTAGCCACCAATTCTCCATTGGCCTCTGTGTGACATCAATACTGACAAACTTGACCGACTGCAGGAGGATCACAGAGTGGATGTTTGGGAGAAGAAAAGGGGGTTCTATTACACTTTCAAGAGCCAGAGGTGAGGTAGGATAGAGGTTGGAGATTTCAGAGTAACTACCAGAAGATGTAATGCTTGAGGACAAGAATTCAACTTACCAAGGGGCATATGATGAGACCATTTACTGTCTCTATTATATTAATCTTTATACTCTATTTTTAAGTATTACCAGAACATTTGTGGACTTATAATCAGTTGAACTTATGTCAAAGTACAGATAGAACCATTAAACCTATGGGTAGAATAGATATGTCATATTGTGCCAATATTATATATATGTTGCAGTATTTCATATAATAATCAGAATGTGTGTTCTAATATCTGGATCAATTTGATTAAGCTACTTGTATGAATATCTTTGCATGATAACTAATCTTCTAGGAAGTAGGAGCCGCTTGGGAGTGGTCGAAAATATTCAAAGAGGATGTTAAAGACCAGCTGCAAATGAATAACCATCATGGAATCAGAAGACACAACTACTACAAATGAGGAGCCACTATTTTAGAAATGCATGAATGTAGCACTGCTATATTCCCTCTGCACTTCCAGGATGTTGAATTGGTCACCCAGACTTCATTGCATATGTCGTGGGCTGTTGTGTTTCCTATTTTTTCTCTTTGGCGTAGTTTTAGTTAGATGGTTCCTTTTCTATTTTAGAATAAGGAAGTCAATCCTCTATTTATAGGGAGGAGACTGTTATTTTGTATTTTCGGATTTTTGGGGAATACATTGTTCTGTTGTATCTTGCACAACAAGTTCATTTTTAGTTTTACATATCATTCTCATGTAATCAGTTCTTGAAAATATAATGAAGTGACTTTTGGTTTATCTTCTGTGTTAATAGATTAGTAGAAGCCGACCAAGGAGGCCCACTTGGGAGGTGGATTAGAGTAGAGTAGAATAGATTTACTTTCTGCATTTCCAGCATTCTAGATAGAAGATTACAGTTTCTTCCTGCAGCATTGTACTTTGTGAATGTTCTTGTAGCACCTACAAGGATAGTTATAGTGGATGCTCTAGGTTGAAAGAATAGGCTTAAGTATAGTTTGCAATTTATAGCATTCATTTCAGTAAGGAGTAGGTGTGTTTCCTTTCCTGCAGCTCAAGTATAGATTCCTTTCATGTATTTTACTTTCCCACAACATAGGTAGAGTGACTCTTTAAGGAACTTAGTGCACATACTATGTCATACCATTTCAAGTATACGTCCCTGGGTTGACAAACTAAATGCACCTCATGGTGGGGTAAGTGATCCTTAGATTGAATAAACTATTCCTAAGAGAGGCTTTGGGAATGATTACTAAGCACCTATTGTGAGGTGGTTCACTTATCATACCATAAGCCATAATCAACTATTCCCTTCAAGTATCTAATTATCCTCTTAATAGAAACAACATGTGATTCCTTCAATTCTTCTTGAAATCAAGAAACAATACAAATAAAATTCATAATATCTGGTCTAGTTTGTATAAAGTATAACAGTCCGGATCTATGATCTATAGCTTGTATGATTTACATTAGGTGTATCATCAATCTTTGTCAACTTGCAATCAATAATCATAGGTGTACCAATAGGTTTTTAATCATCCATACCAAATTTCTTCAACAAATTTTTCACATACTTAGACTGAGAAATGAAAATTCCTTTATTTGTTTATGTAATTTGCAGTCCAAGAAAGAATTCCATCTCACCTATCATAGACATCTCAAATTCCTTCTACATCTCATTAGAAAATTATTTACTCATCTTGTCATTTCCACCAAAAATGATATCATCCACAAAGACTTCAATAATCAAAATGTTATTATTGACAACTTTGAAGTACAAATTAGTGTCAGCAATACCTTTATTGAAACCGGTCTTCAATAAATACTTATCTAAACTTGCATACCAATATCTGAGGGCTTTCTTCAATCCATATAATGTTTTCTTCGATTGGTGAACAATATCATCTTTATCAGTCAAAAGAAATCCATCAGGTTGCTCAATGTAGACTTCTTCCTCCAAATATCGATTCAATAATGTAGACTTAACATCCATCTGATATACCTTGAAAGTTTGGTAAGTAGCATATGCAAGCAACATTCTAACAGCTTCAATTATAGAAACAAGGGAAAACATTTCCTCAAATTCAGTACCTCCATCTAAGAATATCCCTTACAAACAAGTCTAGCTTTTTTTTGAACTACTTCTCTATCTTCATAAAAAAATAATTTGAATACCCATTTAGTACCAATCACATTTTTGTCCACAGGTCTAGGAACAAGAATCCATGTTTTATTCTTTTCAAAATGTTCTAATTCCTCTTTCATGGTTTGATACAACTTTCATCTTTTCATGCTTCATTAACATCCTTAGGCTCAGTATGATAAATCAAACAAATTTCATTTCTAGCAATTATTCATACAATCTGAACACCTTTGTTTCTATCACCAATAATATGAATCTCTGAATGATTTAACTTTACATACCTTAGAGTCTTCAGATTTGCATTAGTAGTTGACTCTTGTGTTTCCAACTCTTCCTCATTCTCAACTTCTTCATTATTTTCTACCAATCCATTCCGATTCTAATTTTTTACTTGCACAATCTGACTTTCTTCTTCATCATCTGATTGAAAACTATAAGATCTAACTGATTACTGAAAGATTTTATCCACTTTCACATTAGCACTCTCAATCACCTTTCTTAATCTATGATTGTAACATTTATATGCCTTTCTCTTTGTAGAATAACCAAGAAATATTCCTTCATCACTTCTAGGATCAAATTTTCCCAAATCTTCATCTCTCTTAATGTAACATTTGCTTCCAAAGATTCTAAAATACTTTACATTAGGAATATGACCATACCAAAGCTCATAAAGAGTCTTACCAGTACCATGTTTGATTTGAACTTGATTCAAAGAATAGACAACAATGCTGACAACTTCTCTCCAATAGATCTATGGAATATTTCCTTCGATCATCATAGTGTGTGTGTGTAAATGGGTACCTGTCAGAATCAACACAAACACTCAATAGGTCATTATATTAGTCCAAAAAGGGTTAGAAAAGCATGTAAAACCCACTAAAACCGACCTATTGCTTGCTAACTAGGAGGAGTGTGATTAACAACATATTAGCCCTCAGAATATGCTATAAATTAGTGACGAATACAACCTAGCATGAAGGATTTTTACTTAAATAACAAGCTAAAAGATGGAAAAGCATGTATTCTAGCTTCAAAAGATGAAATGAGAACAATGTAAAAACATGAAATAAGAGACGAAATGTAGTTCTAAGATTAATCTAGCAGCATAACAATGTATTTTTGATTTCAAGTGAAGGCTTATTTGCTCTCAAAATAGGCTTCTATTTATAGAAGAATGAGAGAGAGAGAGGGGGGACAAGGTTCATTTATGAATTTGGAGACTCATAAATGAATATGTAAGAGCCTTTAATGCCCAA
>MU224380.1:650705-661624 GCA_018584345.1 Thuja plicata
AGGCTAAGTGTTGTGAATGAGTTCAGTTTGCATAAACTTGAAAAGTCATTGTAAGGGTCGCTAGTTCAATATGTTGTGATGAAACTGCACAATGATTTGTACTTAGAATGTAGATATGAATTTGAGACATATGAGAACATGAAGGGTGTTTCAAAGAGCTAATTTTGACTGGCAAGATACTATCAGAAGTGTGCATAAGTGAAATTGCAGATAAAGTTTTTTAAAAACCTTGGAGTCAATGCTAGTACAACTTGAATGAAAAAAGCTTCTAAGTGAAAATGAGAGAGGAGGAGTCTTGGTAAATGAAACTTATTAAATGTTACCAATGTATTTTTGTTAGCCTTTAAGATATATTCAACAGTGAAGAGTGGACTCCATGCCCAACCAAAACCCAACATAATGTATATTTCAATAGACAGAATGCCTTTGATAGGCATTAAACACTAAGCCACAAGCCATGCAATGTTTTGAAAAGCTTGCATAGGAGATCTAAGGGGCTGCAACTTTTTTTTTAATGCTTGCGCAATATGATAAATTTATCATGTAAGGAAGATTTAAGACCAAGAAGCCAGCGCCAAATTTGGAGGGGGCAATGTTTATAAAGTTTGTTTTAAACTTTTCAAAAATTTAAAAAATCAGTAAAAGGTGAGTACTGCGCATGAAGTGGCAGGGTAAAGACAAATAAAAAGCTAGCACAGATGCTAGAGGAAGTTTTCCCCAGGTGTAATGTCAATCCCTGCGCTATATATCAAGGCATGTAATGTTTTAAGGCAATAAAAGATGGAGCCTACGCCAAATAGCTATAAGGAAGGAGTAATGAAAGTTTGCACAGAACATGGAAGGGGGAAAGCAAACTCCACACGACAAATTGGGGATCACAGCAAATACCAATTGGCAGATGTAAAGCCAAATTCAACAACCTTGCTAGCATCCTCCAAGCTCATGCTGAAATGGAAGCTTTGGAACATGGCATATGAATTGTTTGCAAGATATGCTCAAAATAGATTTGTTGATAAGGTTGTAGAAACTTTCAAACAATGCAATTTGGCTGATGTAAAGCCAAATTCAACAACCTTCACCAGCAGCCTCCCAGCCCGTGCTCAAAATGGAAGCTTTGGAGCAAGGCATATGCAATTCGCAGGTATAAAGCCAATTCAACAACTTTGTCGACATCCTCCCTGTGAATGCAAATCAAGGTGGAGGCATAGACCACGGTAATATGAAGTAGGCACAAAGTTTTCAAATTGTCTTTAAATGTGGAGAAACCCAGCGCTAAGGAAGGGCTATAAAGTAGTTTAAAAGAAACTCTTCAAGCAAATACATGTTGGTAGGTGTAAATTTTGCAGAGGAGACCAGTGCATGGAGTTTTTTGAAGAGCCTGTGCTATTTTCCATAAAGGATTAAAATCTGTCAAATTCCATGCAATGCAAATTGCAAGTGAAAGCTGCATAGGAGGTTAATTAGAATGACTTGATAGAGGAGACAAATAAATGAGATGTAGTGCAAATGGTGGAAGCCACGTGCTAGGATCTGAAGAGGAGACCAAGGAAAATACTAGAGCAATACCAATATCATTGGATGGTGTAGTTGAAAATATAGAGAATGCCCACGTAGTATTGTGGAAGGGCATGAAAAATATGCAAAATCCAAAGAGCCCAGCCAGAAGTTGCATAGAACATGGTGTAGATTGGAAGCTTTAAAACTTGAAAATGAGATATCCCACATGCATAGTGAATGGGAGTTTTGTGAAGTTTTTATAACTTAACACTTGCAATATGATTTGAAGTAAAGAGCCAGGAGCTCTTGGAGACCACAGGCTAGAGAGTCTACTTCGTGGCGGGGCCCACATAACTTTGATACAAAGAACACATAAAGCTTTAAAAAACTTAACAGAACATTATCCCACATGTATCCCTCAATGGGATTTTGAAGACTTTATAAGCAAAAGGCCTCAATATGTAATTTGAAGAAGTAAGAGGAGACTATGGGCGCACGCAGGAGCTAGGGGTTTGCCTCGAAAACTATGCGCGAGGAGAAAATGCCCAAATTTTGGTGGGACCCACAGCGATGATGTGGAAAATGACTGGGCTTAAGAGGATGCATGTTTGGGAATGTATTTCGAGGTAGCCAAAATTGACGAATGGCTTAATGGCTTAGTGAGAAAGTCGCAAGGAAGATAAGCTTAAGCCATTAAGCCATTGGTCCATGTGGTGCAAGTGACAAGTGGTGCCCAGTGGACCAGTCAGTGAATCAGAGGATGCCACGTGGTGCCCAGTAGGTGCCAAGTGGCACAAGTCAATTTCAGTTCAGAGGCACCAATCAAAAATTGACATGTGGCACCAAGTGGACCTACAGACCAATCAGAGGGTGACACTTGGCACATTATGGTGAGATGTGCAGATTTCAAATTATTTTTTAATTTAAATTCATTTCATCAAATGGGTTAAAGAACTTGCAACTTCAACAAGATCCAAGAGCTGACTTAATGGCTTAATGGAAAAATGCTCACCATCTAACCAATAAGCCATTAAGCCATTGGTCCATGTGGCACTTCAGACACATGGCACCTAGTGGATCTGCAGGCCAATCAAAGGTTGCCACGTGTCACTTTATGGAAAAGGGTTTTAAAATGGTATTAAAAAGCTATTGAATACGTGCAATGTAAAATGAAATTGAAAAATTAAAATGAAATATTATTCAATAGTCAAACTATTGAATTAATCCATAATTTAAAATATTTCAAAGTATTCAAAAGTTCAAAACTGAATATGCACAGGAGATGGAGTTTGTTAGGGATGATTCAGAGGGCAAATTTTGTCCAAACTGTGAAGTGTTATATGTTGCCGGAAAGGTCTCAGAAAGAAGATCATGATTTTGCAGACCAATTGAGGGAAAATCAAATTAGATTTTCATAGTTTCAGCCTGAGAAGTTGCAGATATTTTTTGGGGACAGACATGTGTCCGTGACTGGGTTGTTTTTCCATTCTCCTATATCTGGTTTTTTCTCCATTGTAATAGGGGATGGTGAATTCACAGCTGCATAGGAAACTTCAGATTATGGTTTAGTTTTGAAGCTTTGTGTCTCTTTGAATGTTTTTTAAGCAGAATGACATTAATAAAATACAGTGGAATCTCCAGTTTTAGATCTGTGATGTCTTTTTGTATTTTTGTTCATGCTCTTCTATGTTTGGTCTGTAAGGAATTCTAAACATGATGGTTATAAGGTAACTATGCAGTTACTTATGAGCTTCTTTCAAGGAAGGAGTCAGTCTTGTGAGTAATCCCAGAGGGCAGGGTATTATTATGAAAATCTGATAGACAGATGTGAAAGTGAAAAGATAGTTTGTAAGGCACTCTATCTGGGATCTTGTCTATGTTCTTATTAATTGGGTTTCTATTGATTTACATCTCATTGGACTCTTTGCCCGGGATTAGGCACTGGTCTAAGTTCTAAAAAGTAGTTCTCATCATCAATTATTCAAATATTAAAATCTTTATTTCTATTATCTGAACTCCATGTCTAGATAATTGTATTCATTGCAATTCATTTTGATGATTCCTTAGAGAGTGAATCAACTAGGTTATCCCTCCTTAAAAGGAAGAAGGATGAAAATCCTTGTATCACTGGTTTTTGTTATATTTACAATCATGGTTTGTCTGGTTAAGCTTTTGCATTTGGTTATGCTTGGTCATATGCAGAGTGTTTCATAAAGTTGATTTAATAAGATCCTAATAGAAAATCAGTGTCCACATTCATATATATACTATGTAATTAGTAATCATAAAGAGGTAAAACCCACCTGAGTATATGTGGAGCTCAAAAATGAAGAAGGATCTTATCCAATCCTTAGCAATTAGGCTTTTCTTGTATCTGAATCAGTATTAGGAAACATAGTGTTCAAATAGTCATTTCAAGCACTGTGATTCATACAAGAAAAATCACTAACACTGTCCTCCATGACATGAAGACTCATTTAATCATCAATCTAGGAACACATTACTTGAAATGGGTCTACAAGATATATGCACTAAGTGCCTGCTCAAGCCACACTAGCTATGAAGCTGCAGGAAATAAAGAGTTGAAAGAAAACTTATTCTATTGTTGCAAGAAGTAAATACTTGGAAAATAACTTAACTAAAATACTACTGCTAAGGAAGGAAATTCTTGATGCTTGATTCACAATGTTTTAACTATTTTTCCACTTTGGCTGCAGGAACATATGAACACTGGAACTGAAACGTTGAGCTGCAGGAAATAAAACTAGCACTAAGAAAGCTAACACTAGTAAGGATTAATCACCAAGTGGGCTCCCTTGGATGAGTATCTAGAAATCAATTACATGAAATCAATTCTCAGCACTTCATTATCTTATTTATACAGAAATAAGCATAATTGTATTCATGAAATTGGAAAAATAGAATAAAATGCGCTATCTCTGAATCTAGTATAATTGTATTATCTAATGCCCCTCTTCTCACGTAGAAGTGGAGCTTATTTATAAACCAGGAAATCTACTACTAACTAATCACACCAAGAGAATATGTGGATCCTTTATTACTAATAAGAAGTAGGAGTAAAGTTATCCACATAAATAGAAACAATAACTATTTCTTCAATCATGAGGAGTAGATTTAGCCTCCCACTACTTCCTAGATTTTATCAAAATTAGAAACAACATCCTGACTTAATCTTTCCTTGGTTGTCACCAATTGTGCTTCCTAACTAGTTCCCATTATTGCTCCTTAGTTGGAGGACCGAGCCTTCATCGATAAGCATATAGATGTGTCCTTAGAGAAATGACTAGTGTTAAAGTGCCATAGTCTAGCGTGAAACTGGCAAGAAACCTGATTCATACTAGACTCCAGCTGCACACATCCCTGGGGACATGCCCTCAGCCCGTAGGAAAGTAAAAACATAAACTACTATGCAATTTTATAAGCTTAAAAATAATTCAATAATGCACTTACTTTATGTAAAAATAGTAACTTAAATTTATGTTTATTGCAGCTACAACCTCTACTTTTTAATACAAATTCTTGTAGCAATAAAATGTATAATTGAAAATTTGTACCTTTATTCATTTATAATTCCAACTTGAACAAAGATTACTAAATTAGTCTAGATCACCATTAAGCTCAATTGAGTTAAGTTAAAAGAGAATTATAGAGGATATAAAGAAGCCATTGTCAACCACAAAATGGTGACATTATAGAGAAGTTACCAAAAAATATTTGACACATAATATAATGTTCTGAGGCGGTTCAGCCTATAATCATAATTTAAAAAATCATCCAAACTTCATTTCAATTATTTTTGTATTCCTATCCAAAAGGATAGTACAACCTCAAATCTTCACTAGAAGATATTAATAATAAGATTTTAGTTGTATCTCCAAAATAGTCAGTAAATGAAATCAGCGAAATACACCAAGTATCATTAGTGGAAAGACATATTGTTCTGCATACATTGCAAAAATAAAAATGCTAAAATTCAAAGTGCACATCAATGCATTATAAAAATTCCTCCAACCAATAGATGCTCCTTATCAAAATTTTAATTATGTAATTGAGACTGAAAAAAATATTACTACCATAAACCATCAATCCTCTATGATTTTCTGCAAATATGTGTAGAGGATTTAATATTTTATGAAGTATTGAATCATTTTTATAAATTATTTAAATCATTCTATATCTATTCAGTACTTTCAACTTTCAAAAAATTAATCAAACAACGTGAATCTACTATCCTTCAGATCCATACCAAAATGCAATTCAAAACAAATTGCAAAATTTTCAAGAATTACATGCTTCACCCCAATAAATTAGACATGTGCTACTCTCCATTTCTACATATTTGAAAGATCAACACTTTCCTCCTAGCATTTTGTAGGAACTTTGCAGCAACATAGTTTTGTTTTTATCGTCAACAACATTATGTGACTATAATAATGAATGAACGAATGAACTTTTAGCTTTGCTAGAGACACAATCCTATGTGGTATTTGGTATCCCTTACATCCATCTCACTTCATTTCTCATTAATAAATCATCACCATCATCTTAATCCTTTAATTTTTATCATTTTGTAGTGGTGGAACCCTTCGTAGTAGTGGAACCCCGACAAGTTGATGCAGAGGGTCTTGGGTCTTGAATCAAACTATCTTCCTAAGTTGTCTTCTAGGCTCTTGGAACCATCCAATGGTTCTTTCTTTTCTTCTTCTTCCCCACCTTCCAAAGGTGTTCAAGGACTTGTCTTAGGGATCCTTCCAAGGCCTTTATTCCCAAAAAAATCCACACTTTCCTAGGAGATCCAATCTCCCTCTCCAAGAGCCTTTTCCTTCACTTCCTCTCTCAAGCACCCAAACCCTTGCACTTAGAATATTCCCATTGACTTTTAGCAGACCATGTGTGGATGTGATTCACCTTATTTCCATTTTATCACATGCTCCTATGTCCTTTGGCTCTACTCCAAGAATCCCACAATCTGACCTTGTAAGAACCAACCCTAATAGAGACCTAATTGCATAAGTCCTAATTCATGAGTTTTTGGGTATCTTTCTCAAACTTACCAAATAACCCCAACATCTATTACTATTTTTAGATACCCTTTATCCTCCTCCTTGAAATAAAGAAAAATGGCTTATGGTTTCCTTGTTTGGTTAGGTCAAATCACATGGGTCCAAATTAAGTCTTCCTAGGTCTTAACCAGCCTATGTCAGAGATCTAACAAAAATGCTTCAACAGTCGACTAGGAACAATCCACCAACACTTGGATTAGGTATGTATGACCTCAGATCTTCCTTCCTTCCTTGCAAATCTATAACACCTACACACCTGCATTTGTATATTCTATTCACCATTTCCTCGCATCAGGCTTGTCACATTTCTTATGCCAAGCCTAGGGATTCATGGGAAAAATGGTGTTTCTACCTCCAAAACTCTACTACCTAAAAAATATACTAAAATAAAACCTATTATAACATTCCCCAAAGATTCATCATGCTCCCATGGTGGAATGTTAGAATTTAGGGCCTTTTACATGCAAACCCTCAATTTCAAGATTTACAGACCCGTTTAGATTCTAACTATCACAACTTCTATATAAAATGATTTCAAGACTTAAAATAAAATGAAAATAAATATTAAAACATATTATTATACTACCATTCTCTTCTATTACTTCTACCAATCTGTACAGAGCTGTACACTACTTTGAAACAACAAATTAACAAAGAAACATAGTAATTGGAGAGACAAACTTAACTTTTCATTCTCAAACTATCAATAACCACTGCAAATCAGTTCCAAGGAATTTTAAACTCCCTTGGAGTAGGTCCAACCACCTGCAACAACCCATGGAACCATAAAACACAATTTTGGAAAAATTGTTCACAAAAAGTTGCAAAGTGCAACTTTTTCAACTTTGCAAATTTGAACAAGATTTTGAAATCAATGAGATTCCAACCTACAATAAACACTTAAAAATTATCCCTAAATAATTTAGGTGAATTACTGGACCTTGGACCTGACATGACCAGGTCAGAATTCACTAGGGCTTATAACATTGCCTTGTGGATTATTTCATAACACAACAAAAATGATGGACCATATAGGTCATCCAACACAAAACTATACTAGATTACATTAAGGCTTACAAGACATGATTAAAATTTCCTTAAAGGCTTACAAAACATTATTATGTCTCATGAACTACTTGTGCCCCTGTACCATACTCTCGAGGTAGGAGAAAACTCAAGTCTCTTGAGTTAGGAGGTCTTGGACAATTGTCCCCTACTGCAAGATATCTAACTTTGTCATCCACATGACATTTGACTCTGGTAATCCTACCCACTTCACCAAGTATTCTTTATAGAATCCTTTCCTTTTCTTTTTGATGACTTTGGAATCAAGGATACTCTCCAACTTCATAGGTTGACTAGGAGTTAAGTCCTGGACCTAATCTTCTTCACTTGTTGTCGTGGCTTCATCTGGATTTGGTATTGGGAGAGTACCTTTATAAGGGTAAAGATCACTGATGTTAAAGATAGGTGAAATGCCAAGATTAGGTGGAAATTCCACTTCATAGGCATTAGTACCATATTTGTGGACAAATTTGAGGGGTCCTATCTTCTTCATCAAGAGTTTTCTACGTTGCCCCTTAGGTAGTCTTTCTTTTCTCAAGTAAGCCATAACCAAGTCACCTACCTTATATTATACAACCCTTCTTTCCTTATCAACATGAGCTTTGTACTTCTCTGAACTTTGTCGCGGAGTCTTTCTCACCTGTACATGTATCTCTTTCATTTTCTTTGCAAAGTTGTCCCCTTGTGCACTTCTAGGATCCAATGAACTGATTTCTCTCATTTCCATTACACCTCTGGGATGACACCCATATACAATTTTAAATGGACTCCTTCTTGTACTTCTATTCACTAAATCATTATAGGCATATTTTTCTTTTCCAATGATCAAATCCCATGCTTGGCCATGCTATTTTGTAAGGCACCTTAATAGATTCCCTAATGACCCATTAACTACTTCTGTTTGACCATCAGATTAGGGATGGTATGTAGATGAAAAAGACAATTGGGTACCAAGTCTCTTCCAAAGGGTTTGCCAAAAATGGCTCGCAAACTTAGTATCCCTATCACTGACTATGCTGAGGAGTAAACCATGGATCCTCACAATCTCTTTGAAGAAAATCCCTGCTATATGTGAGGCATCATTAGTGCTTCTACAAGGCACAAAATGTGCCATCTTTCTAAATTTGTCTACTACAACATAGACACTATCAAACCTCCTTGGTGTCCTTGACAAACCTAGGACAAAGTCCATGCTTAAGCATTCCCATGGCCTTTGAGGTATGGCTAATGGTTGGTATAACCTTGCATTGCTTGAAGTTTTTTTAGCCCTCTAACAAATGACATATTGCTTTGCAAACTTCCTTACCTCATCTTGAAGTTTTGGCCAATAGTAAAATCTGTTAACCTGTTCCAAAGTTTTGTCTATTCCAAAATGTCCTCCCAAACTTCCTTGGTGTTTCTCCTTGATGATATTCTCCCTCATGGAGCACTGTGGTATGCAATGAAGGTGTTCTTTGAAGATAAATCCTTCCTACATAATATACTTTGAATATGCAACATGAAATGCATTAGTAAAATTAGTACAAATAACATAAATGTCTCCAAAATCCTTATCACCTTTGCAGAGATCCTTGAGTTCACTTATTCCTACACTTTGGAGTCGTACATCTTGGATTGTTAGTACCCTTATACTTAGTGCATCTACCACTTTTTTTTATGTTCCCTTCGTGTGTTTGATGGTAAATGTGTATTCTTGGAGATATTCAACCCACTTGAGGTGTTTCTGGTTCAACTTGTCTTGACCATTTAGGAAACTAAGTGCATGGTTGTCTGTGAACACTATAAATTCTTTGGGTAGCAGATAATGACACCACTTCCTAATTTCTTGTGCCATGGCATAGATTTCTAGGTCATAGGTATAATAATTTTTCTTGGCTTCATTTAACTTCTCTGAGAAGAAGGCCACTGGATGTCCATTCTGATTGCATCACACTCTACAGTGAACAACTGGTTAAAATCAGGGAGCTTTAGCGAAGTTAACTCTACTACTCTTTTTTTCAATAACTCAAATCCTCTACTCAAAGCCTTTTTCCACTTAAATTGACACTTGGTTCCCCCTTTGATGGTATTTAGTATGGGTACACACACATGACTAAAGTTTCTTAAAAACTTCCAATAAAATGAGGCTAGACCATGAAAGCTCCTAATATCTCCTATTCTCTTAGGAGTTGGCCAATTAAGGATTGCCTCAACTTTGGAGATATCCATTTTAAAACACCCTTGGGAAACTACAAAACCAAGATACACAAGCTCTATTTTGAGAAACTCACATTTTTCAAGATTGATCCTCAACTTTTCTTCCTGCAACTTCTTCATTACCAAGCCCAAATGTCTGATATGCTCATCTTTTCTCCTGCTAAAGAATCAAAATGTCATCAAGATATACAATGAAAAATTTACCAAGAAATTATTCTATCACTTCATTCATGAGCCTCATGAATGTTCTAGGTGCATTTGTGAGCCCAAAGGGCATCGCCAACCACTCATAAAGCCCTTCATTAGTCTTGAAGGAAATCTTCCACTCATCATTGTGTCTGATCCTTATTTGATGATATATTGATTTAAAATCCACCTTTGAGAAGTAACATGCTCCACCCAAATTGTCCATTAGGTCTTCTATTCTGGGCATTGGAAACCTGTATCTTATGGTTATCTTTTTTACGGTTCTTGAATCTGTGCACATCCTCCATTTTCCATCTTTGTTAGGCACTAAGATAGTGGGAACTGTAACCACCTGAATTTGGTCTGTCGCAACTATAGACCCTATTTTCCCTAAGTGTGATCATACCCTCTATTTATGTCCAAATGACCATGTTACTGCTTGGCATAATTCTTTGATCAATTTAATGTCCTAGGTGATTTTTATCACCGATTTATGTTAACTATTATAGCCATACAATTCAAATCAATTTCGACCAATCAAATCAAATGAAAATCAAACATGGCTATAGTATTTAATTATAAAGGAATTAAATAAATCCCTAAATCAAATACCCACTTGCAAATTAACCCATTCCCCTAGCCTATTTAATTTAATTAAAATGGCTATAGTCCTCTAATTATTAAAAAGCAATTTCATTGTTTAAATAATTAATTCCTATATTTCTAAATGAATTAAATAAGTTTATTTCATTTATTAATATTTCCTTTAACCCAAACCTAACCCATCTCAACCACTTCTACCCTGGGTTCTAACCCTTCTCAACCCATTCACCCATGCTAATCTAATCCTAATCCTAAATTCTTCTCTAACCCACCTCCTAATGTTGTCAC
>MU224380.1:674552-697833 GCA_018584345.1 Thuja plicata
TCATTTATGAGTCTCCAAATTCATAAATGAACCTTGTCCCCCCTCTCTCTCTCCCATTCTTCTATAAATAGAAGCCTATTTTGAGAGCAAATAAGCCTTCACTTGAAATCAAAAATACATTGTTATGTTGCTAGATTAATCTTAGAACTACATTCCATCTCTCATTTCATGTTTTTACATTGTTCTCATTTCATCTTTTGAAGCTAGAATACATGCTTTTCCATCTTTTAGCTTGTTATTTAAGTAAAAATACTTCATGCTAGGTTGTATTCGTCACTGATTTATAGCATATTCTGAGGGCTAATATGTTGTTAATTACACTCTTTCTAGTTAGAAGGGAATAGGCCGATATTAGTGATTTTGAACGTTTTGACTAACCTTTCAAGCTAATGCAATGACCTATTGAGTGTTTGTGTTGTTTCTAACAGGTACCCATTTACACACACACAGGAACAACACATGGGCTCAAGCTCTTCCTTATGAACCCCTTATCTATCAATTATTTGACTTGTTTGGTGATTTCCTCATTTTGACTTGCTGTCATTTATGTCTTTCACGTACAAATTAAGTTCCTGAAATCAAGAAGCATTTGTTTACATGGAGAATTTTAACTACAATGACCTGTGTTATGCAAATTACTCTATAAGCAGGGGGGATATTGGAAAAGGCTGTAGAGTTTGGCTTTACACCTGCCAATTGTATTTTCTATGAAGCTTCTAAAATCTTTTCAATAATTCATTTTGTCAAAATCTTGTAATCAAGGGAATGATTCTCCTTGAGACATTCTATCAAATATTTTAGGTGACTTGTCCATGCTTATATCCTGTAAACAGGGAAATTTGTCAAACAATTCTTGGACCTACTTTGGGTTCCTCTTTAGGCTTAACTATGATGGCATATCCCTGATTTCCCTCATGTTTCATCATTTTCAAGAATTCCTTCCCACTTAACAACACGACACTATAATCCACATGACTTCCTTCCCCTTGTTCAGGGAGTGGATCCATTTGAAACTTCTTTCCATTTTTAGTGATAACACATGAGTTCTTTTCCCCTTCATGGACTACTTTTACATCATATTTCCATGGCCTCCCTGACAACAAGTGGCATGCATCCATAGGAAAGATATCACATGGAAATCTATCCCTATATTCTCCTATCTCAAAGTTTAGCCAAGCTTGTTGATCTACTAACACATGTTTCCCTTTATTAAGCCAAGATACTTTGTAAGGATTCACATGGGGTAATATTTTCAAATTAAGTTTCTCTATAATTTCAATTGCTACTATATTATTTGTAGACCCTAAATCCACAATGAATTTTCATATTTTACTATGGGACTTACAAGTGGGTTTTAAGAGGCTTTTCCTTGAAGGAGGCTACTTGGAGTGAGAAACCTTCAACAATGTCCTTCTCAACATCAATTTTTAACCTTCAAAAATAGGTCCTTCTTTTCTTATGGGTGAGGTTACACTTTGGTTGAGTTCTCCTTTCTCCCATGTATGAGCTTGTAGCCTTTTCAGGGCATCTAATCATAGTATGTCCCACTTGGTGGTAGTTATAGCACTTTCTAGTGAAAATAATGGAACCTCTGACTTGGTTTCATAATTTTCCCCTTCTATTGTTCCTTCCTCTAAATGAACCTCTGAATTGTCCACCTCTATTTTGTGAGTCTACACTATCCTCTGTGGTATGTGAATCCTCAGACCTTTGGGAACTTTTTCCTCAAAAAAATGTGCCTCTGCCCCTAAAAATTCTTCCACCTCTATTTATTTGGCTTTGTTCTCCTCTTCTCCTTATCTTTCCCTCTTTCCTAAGTGCTAATTGGAAGCACTTGTGTACTATATCAGGGGTGAGGATTATTATTTCATCTTGTATGTGTTAGGACTGTGAAAATTTCACCTTCAATGGCGTCCTCCTGGAATTTTTTTGAGTGTTCTAGTCTTGGTTCCAATATCTTATTTTCCCTTAGGCCCTACAACCCTTGGTCATTTTCATGAAAAAATCCTAGATCCTTGGTACGTTATATTTTCAAGTTACCTTTTCATGTCACTTAAGTCTTTTAACCCAATGTGCTTTTTGTCATGTTTCCTAGCCGAGCCCTTTTCTTTTTATTCTATCTTAGGTCTTGTCTCCTAATCTCGCAATCGAGGTCAAATATTCTATATGGTTTGGAGACTTGGTGCAACGGCTATCTCCTGACCTCTGAAAGTTAGCAGTTAAGTTCTTAGCATCTGGAGATCTTGCAACAAGGTTAGACTTGACGTTTTGTGTTTTGGTGTTGAATCTTGTGATGATACAGTTAAGTCACAGAAGGTTTGGAGATTTAGCGAGGGCCGTTGATTCTGATTTGATTAGAGGGTTAGCACTGAATCTCATAATTTAAGCTGGGTCAAGTCAAGCATCTAGCAATTTAGAGATGAGCTTATCTCTGAATCTTGAGATCAAACTACAGTCACGTCAAGTGTTCAGAGATTGCAAGTTATGTCTTGTTGCTGAATCTCAAAATAGACTTGGGGTTGGGAAAAATGTTCAGAGAATCAGCAAGGATCGTTTATCATCTATCAGATGTGTGGCTAGTTTTGAATCTCATAATGAAACCAAAGTTAAAGTTAGGTTTTCAGCAGCTCAGAGATTTACCTTGTCACTGAATCTCAGAATAGAACTAGAGTTAAGGCTTTTGTTTAGCGGCTCAGAGATAGCTTTGTCACTGAATCTCGCAATTAGACCATGGTTATGAAAAGTAAGGTTAAGGGATGGGTTGATCAAATCTAATGGCCGATGTTGTTCCTTGAAGGTGAGATGATATGATCTTGTCTCATTAAGGAAATGCACTTTCTTGACTCGCGGCTTTGCTGACGTCAATAGTCCTAGGTTTCAAAGGAAGTTAAAAAAGCCACAGGTTTGTGTTAATATATTGGTTGGTGTTATTCCTTAAGACAAAGGTTCTCGAGGATTAATGATCAAGGCATTGTGCCCTTGTACAACATGGAAGTTGGTAGGACCAGGTCAACACTAAAGCGATATGATAAAGGTAAAATAGATCTAATGGATCATTTGGCTGGCAATGTGCCTCAAAGATGAGGGTGATCATGAGATAATGTATGAGGCATCACGACAAGGTGTTGTTGATGGGGTTTTGCTGACTTGGTCCGCCAACAGTCATAAGTTGTCACCGGGTTCCGGAGAAATCGGCCAACTCTGCCTGCAAAGGTTGTCCGGGGGAAATAAATCCTCCGGGCCTTCAAGCACCTGGGTGTCGGGTCACGACGGTGCGGGGCTCGGTTGGGAGAGGTGACTATTTTTGAGGGGGATAGCTGGTTACTTCAACTCATTCCTCCAGAGATTCAGAATAGTAAGGGTTTCCCAGAGTATTCTACACTTAGCGAATAAAATGAAAAAAAGATCCTGTAGGGTTAGGGACATTTATCTAACTACAGTCATGCTGAAAAGTCCAGAACATCAACAACACTCTGAAAGACTACACTAAATACCGAAGAAATACACAACCATCAGTTAGCATTTTATCAGTAGCGGAAATAAAGAGGTCTTTAATCTACTTTAACATATCAGAGTGAAGGACATATAGAATATTAAAACATGACATACCATTAACTCAGAAGCAGAGACGTTAACAACTTCATTGCCAAGAATCCTTCCCTCTTCATTAATGTTTAGTCCAGCAAGCACTGGTGCGTGATACAATGGTGGCTCCAAGGGAGCATCTAACTACCAAGAACAGAACAATGGAGCATTGAGCTCTGCAACTAAAACCAGAAATTACTTTGCTATTTCTTATGGACAAAAAAATCATCAATTTTTTCGACCCTTGGAAATGGGCTGATTTTCCTATTTATACAACTCTCTAACCCTAACCCTATTTTACTGCATTTTAATAAAATACAATATCTGGAGGCCGGTACTACCTGCGCCACCCTACAAAAGACCTGGAGATGGAATAGGTCTACCATGTCAGAAGAAGAAGACAAGAATATACATCGGAAGAATCGGCCTTGAGAAGAGAGCCGGTGAGAAGAAAGAAGAAAGTACATCCCCCGGGGACCAAGGCTACATGCCTCATAAATGGGAAATGCGGCACCCTGTCTCCAATGTGCCAGGTGTACCTTTGAATGGCACCTCGAGAAAATCACCCTGTCAGAAGCCAATTGCCGAGACAATGCTTCTTGATATGCCCAACTACCTTCTGACAGTCTTTATTAACCGCCTCTAAAAGTGACCGGTCAGCCTCGGGGACCAGGACACAGATCACTTTAAAGAATACAAAATTTTGGATCCAGAACTCCGGAATCCGGGAACTTACGCCCCCCTTCTGTGTCTGGCCACTTCAACTTATTCCGCCAGGTCTGGAACATTATTTCTGAACTCATCTGCCATTCTTGCGGCATCATGGCCTTTAAGCACCATTTTGGTCAGTTTTGCCATTCGGGCCCCATCCATCCCCTCCGGGGATTGATACCGATATGCCACCATTTCATCAAAAATCTCCAAAACTGATTCCTCAGGGGTATAAGTATTTGTACCAAGGGGATCAACCCCGGAAGCTTTTATTACAAATGACTTGTATAAATTAGAAGAATACTTCATTGTGTTTACCTTTTCCTGTAAGGACTCCACCAGTTGCTTGGTTACCTCCAATGTGAGGTCCAGTCTGGAGTGTTGAGCCCTTACAAAATCAAATGACTCCTCACCCAGAATTCCAGATTTGGAAATTATGTCTTCCCCCAGGGTGAGGAGCTCTTCGAGCTCTACCTTCCACGCTTGGTAATTTCCGGCGCCAATCTCCCATTGCTCAATCAGTGCTTCCACCTGTAAAACAATTTGCCAGGCCGTATATAAATTTGGGAGAGTGGCCGCTAGGAAACGCCGGGTGTTTCCTATCTGTAGAGCGACCCATTCGTCTACTACCTAGGCCTTCTTTTTCATTACTCGCAGGGAGTCTATGTCGCTCTGCGGTAATTCCTCTGTCGTGGAGGTCTGTGGAGGGGCGGCGTTGAGAGGTCGGGCCAGCTCTGTAAGAAACCCCATCAGGTTTGCATTCTTCTCTTTTTCTGCCTTGAGCCTCTGGGCCTCTTTTTCATATCGGGCCTCCACTTCCCGTGCTACCTCCTTCAGCAGGTCTACTTCGCCCTGCTTTCCTCTTTTTCCCTTTTCTTTGTATTGGGGGTCTATGGTGGGGGCGTCATCTGAGAAGCCCGCCGGGAACCTCCGGAGCTTTAGCTCCTGCATCATTCCGATCGTCATTCTGTCATAATGTCGGCTGCGCACATCCATATCATCCTGGTGATCTTCCCAGAAGTCTTCCATGTGTGCGCGGTGGGGCTCCGAAGCCCGGGGCAGTGCCATTGCAATTCTGCCATGCGGATCAAAATTTCTCCGTGCCAGATAAAATTCTTTCAAGTTATAACATTGTAGCTCATTATCTGCCTCCTTCGCGGTAGCCAAATTACAGGTGTAGTTCCCACAGGAGATTGGGAATGAAACATTGGGGACATTTTTGTGGGCCAAGAGGGTATGCAGCTCCATCATCTGCCAGCAATATTCCAGCAGCATGATCTTGTCCCCGCAATGCTTGGGCAACAAGTAGGGTTTCCCGGAGAAGCCGGCGACCCTAATGTATGTGTGCTACTAGAATTAGATATAGTAGTGCCCATAAGTACTAACAAATTTCATCGCCTCAGTAGACAGGCGGTATCTGGCATCTCGGGTGGGTGTGAGCAAATGGTAGTAAACGAAGGAGTCGTTTACCCGGCTGTAACTAGGGAAGCTGGCTTCCCATTGAATCTATGGGAAATGGTCCCATGGTGCTTTCTGTCCCCAGCCAAGTCTGAGAACGCCATCTGTAAGAAGGCCATTGGAGTGGGGCCTCTGTTGGGCCAAAGCCCAAAAAACATAAGAAGTCATGTAGAACTTCTTCTTCTCGTTCAGCTGCAGGAACTGGGAGTCGACATGATTGGAAATTATTGTCGCCCAGTCAAAGAACTCTCCCTTAGTGGAGATGCCTAGGAGGAAATAGTACATCCATTTTTTAAATTCCTGGGTGGAGGGTTGCCCAAATACCCGGGCCAATGCTATCATCCCCATCTGGATGCTTTCCTTGAATTCAGAGCGGGGGATATCTATTTTCATTCTTTTTGGATCCCTCTTCGGGACCTTTAGCCAGTTGATGTTCATGTACACCCAGGCAGCATCCTCTAGTTGATTGAATTATTTCAAGGCCTTGGTCCTCGTGACCACCGAGGCCCTATCAAATTGTGGGATTCCCAGGCCTGCTTGGAAAGTAACTGGGTCAAGGGACACCAGTGGAGTGGGGAATCCCATGGGTTCTGCAGCTGCTAACATGACGGCCCTCACAGAAGAGTTGTAGTTGGCCGCCAAAGTGAGAACAAGCTCCGGGACTACACAGAGCATGGGAAGCAAGCTGCCTGGAGGATCCTGGACCCTCCAATGTTGGTTGCAAGTTTGTCTCCAGCCTGTCGCTGGATATGCATTATCTTCACTAGAGCTTGCATTTCTACCCAAGTCCCGACACTAGGGTCAGTCATCATTTTTACCCTAGACTCAATCTTTGAGCCCACAATCTCCTCACCCTGCACAAACTTCATGGTGAGGGGTAGATTTGCCAGGGCCTTCTCTATCTTTGACTTTGCCGCTGCCCTGGTCTTGGTTGTGGATGGCAACTCTGGGCTTCTGGGAGGAGATGATGCAGATGCTTCAGACATGGTTGTAAAATGAAGTCGGGACCTACGAGACAAAGCGACTGTCAGAACATATTTATCAAAATAAAATAGTAACTCTGGGGTCTGGGGATCTTACCACCGTGATGTTTTGCCTTTCCTGAAAAGTTAGTTTTACGCATAAGTACCCGAAAAGCAGAACACAAACTTAGTATTTTTATTATATCTCCGGGCCCAGGAAGTTTTATCACACTTGACGAAGACATAGGATGAATGGCAGAAAGAGGCCTGAGGCCCAGAGAAATGACTGTTAGCAAATAAGAATGTGGAAGTAGGTCCATGTGGGCACCACGTGCGCTGGCATTGAATGGATGTGATGGCACTGGTGGTGGAGCCAACTGTTCGAACGCGTGAAAAGAGAAAGCCATTTGGATAGAAGTAATTATGCGCATGGGAAATAAATGAGGCTCTAACAGCCTTGATGGAGGAGAGAGAAAACCACCTATTTGTAATCGGCCGAGAGCCGAGTTTCAAACAGGTGGTTTTCTGCCTCGAAGCAAGCTTGGAAGCGAAAAAACCAACAGCAAGGGCGACTCAACCAACTTGTCGAGCCACCTGGAAGGATATACAGAGAGCTGAGGGGTATATACATGGGACAGAGGAGATATACAAGGGTTACCTATAGAAATATACATATATACAACTTTATACACACGGAAAGACTCCCGCGGGAAAAATCAGACAAAGCTGAAACAAGAATATACAACTACTTACATTATGTTCATGCTATTTACAGACTATTTAAAGACTATTTACATCTGCACCGAAGGCGGACAACCTTCTGGCAGAGCCAAGCCACCAGCAAGCAGCAAAACCAGAAGACCAAAGAAACAACAGAGAAACAAAGAAAACAAAAACAAAAATAGGCAAACCCAAAGAAAACCAGAAAATGAAAGCCAAGCGAAGAGGAGGGAAGCAAGGAAACCAACCTAAAAACGCAGAAGGTGGAGGAAGGGAAAGATTACCAGGAGAGCTCTGCAACAACTTTGAATCGTCAAGCCATCGAGATCACCACCACGGAGCACTAGCGTACGTCTGAGAATAGTAGAAGGTGTTAAGCTCTGATTATCACAAATTTCTCTGTAATTGTTCTGCTAATCGCTTTAAAAATCGCTCTATTTTGCTCTAAGTGCTCAAAGATTTTAATCGCGGTAAGTGTGAAAATGACAGGCGAGTCTATTTATACCCACGGTAAAAAGTAATCCTCCTCCTTCCAGAGATTTAAGGTCAGGCAAAACCTCCAGATTCTGGGCCCGGGGATTCCTTACGATGATGTTCTTAAGACTTAGGAACATCATCGCAAAAAATCCCAGAGTCCAGAATCTAGCTTCCAACCAAAAGGCAACCTCCGGGATCTAGGATCCCGGAGGGGAAAAACAAACCAAGAGAACAACACACACCGAGGAAGAAAACCCCGGAGAAAGAAAGCAAAAAGGAAAAGAAAGACAAGGCAAAGCCGCAGTAAAAAGAAAAGCAAAAGAAAAAAAAACAAAAAAAAAACGGGGGGGACCCAACATTTTGCACACAAAATGTAGGGACGGGGATGCAGGGCATAAAAAATGGTGACTATCTGGGACAAATGCCTTAGCGCATTTGAGAACCATAGAATCTCTGGTTAGCACAACTGGAACAAATCATCCTCCCGAAGCGTTTGACAAGCAGAGAGCAGCATATCCGAGAGAACTCGACCACACAGGAGTCAGTCCGTAGTCCTTCATCAGTGGTGTTGTGTGTGCTTTGGAAGGAAATCAAGTCGATGACCTTTGGGAGGAATAGAGAAGCAGAACTAATTACATCGAACCAGTCATCAATTTGATTGCTTTCTCCTGGAGACCAGAGTTTCATCCCACTTTTCCTCTTATTATTTTATTTATTTCCAGGTGGGGAAGAAGGTACTTCTTTCACCATTGAGCCTAAGCTTATCTAAAATTCAAATGGCGGTACTTCTTTCACCTATCCACCTACGTTTAGATACTTGGAGAGGATAAAACTCTGGACCCGGAAGGAATTTCTTTGGATTTTCAGACGTGGATCAACCAACCAGTACAGTTGCTCTACCCTCGACGTGTCTGATTACTTGTTCCTTATATCATTATTTTTCACTGATTTCCAGACCCTCGAAGACAACACCCAATGGAGATTTCCCGAAAATGTGCCATAACCTGCAAACAGTCCCGGAGACCGGGTTGATTCCACCGTGATAAAGACAGATTCTAAAGTTCACCATGCCAGAGGCATTGCACCAGAGGCCAAAGTTATGCGAAGCTTTCTAGTTCCTACAAGATGGAACAAAACGCCGAGACCAAAAGAAAGCCAAAAGCGAAAACAAAGACAAAAGCAAAAGACGGGGAGACCGCCCCGAAGGACAGCTGACAACTATTTACAAGGGAATATTTACATACAATAGAGCTTTGGAAAAACTTACCCTTATTTGAAGTAATACTTGATAAACTGCCCATTAACAGGCAATGCGACAGGTTCTCCGGTCAAGGTGTTAAGGCGATAAGTATTTGCCTCGCAGATTTCTGAGATTAAGTATGGTCCGAGCCAGAGCCATTGGAACTTGGTGTGCTTTCCTTTCTTCTCCCGGGCCTTATCCCACAACAAGACCAAATCCGAGATCTGAAAAGCCTTGTATTGGGCTCTTCTGTCAAACCATCATTTTACTACTGCTTGATGACACGCAAAGTGTTCAAGGGCCGCGTCTCGCTGTTCTTCCATTCGCACCAGATTCAAAAGTTGAACCTCCATAATGTTGTCCCTGTTGTTGAATTCCTGCATAAACTGTAAAACTGGGATCTGTAAGTTGACTGGGAATACAGGGTTCTGACCATAAACCAGGTGGAATGGGGGTGTCCCCAGGGCAGCTTTAATACAAATGCGATCTGCCCAGAGGGCGAATTTTAGTTTTTGGTGCCAATCCCAGAGGTTTTGTTCCAATAGATGTTTGATCACCTCAAGTAGATTCTTTTTTGTTGATTCAGCAATGCCATTTCCCTGAGGATAATAGTTACTGGAGAACTTCAGTGTGATCTTTCGGTTGTAGGTCCATTCGAGTAATTGTGCAGAAGAAAACGCCAGACCATTGTCACATACCAAAGAAAAGGGCATTCCAAACCTTGTGACGATGTTTTCTTCCAAGAACTTGATAACTACGTCCGCCTTGTTGTTTTTACAAGGTATGGCTTCAGACCACCGAGTGCAGTAATCAGTAGCAGTCAGAACGTATCGGTGGTTGGCAGACAAGTTGGGGTTGATCTCCCCAATGAAGTCAAATGCCCACTGGGCAAAGGGTCTAGCCTCGTAGACTGGTTGCAGAGGCATGACTGGGTTACGCTCACGATTTGCCGCAGTTTGACAACTATGACATTTTCTGACATAAGCGTAAACATCCTTGAAGATACAGGGCCAATAGTATTCGGCCCGAAGGATCTGATGGGCAGTGGCATCGGTTGAACCATCTCCGGTTCCAAACTGTCCATGGAATTCATCAATTATTTTTACAGCTTGGTCCCTGTCAATGCACCGGAGGTACACTCCTTCGTAGTTCCGACGGTAAAGCATGGAGTTTTTGATCATGAAATGGGCGCTTTTCATCCGTAGGGCGTAGCGTTTGTGGGGAGGTAATCCCTTCGGGCATCTATTGTTTAGCAGCAAGTACACCAAATCGGTATACCATGGATCTTGGGTAATGGACTCCACTGTGTAAGTATGACATTCTATGTGGGGAGTCTCTTCTGCTATCGTTGGACTCAGTCCCTGGCCTCAGACTATTTTCATGGGTTGCATCTCTAAGTCATATTCCTGGAGGATGGCCATCCATTTCCCCCATCTCTTGCCCAACTCACTCTGCATCAGCAGAGATTTGACAGCCTGGTCCGGGATGATAGCATGCACTTTACTCCAAAGAATATAATGCCAGAATTTCTTCACGGCGCGAACTAGAGAAAAGGCCTATTTTTCCAGTGATGAATACCGGACTTTAGCGTTCTTAAAGGGGGAACTCATGAAAGCAATTGGTCATTCCTCCCCTTTAACCTTTTGGGTTAGTAATGCCGCGGTAGAATGCGGTGAAGCAAACGAGTATATGTAAAACAGGAGGGAATAGTCTAGACTAGCCAGAACAGGTGCCTCCATTATGGTCTATTTAATTTGGGCGAATGTCCGCTTAGCTTCAGGACTCCACTCAATTTTGGTATCCTTTTTCATCATTTCGTTGAGTGGCTTAACTATCTCTGCGAATCCTGTGATGAATCAGCACACGAAGTTGATTTTTCCAAAGAAGGATCGCATTTCTTTCTTGCTACCAGGCATCTGTAGGTTTAGCAATGCTTCAACTCTATCAGGGTCTATGGATATACCCTTCTCAGAGATGATATGCCCGAGCAACTTCCCCTCGGTGACCCCGAATATGCAATTCTTGGGGTTGAGGGATATTCCATACCGGCGACATCTCTCGCAGATCTGAGCGATGTGGGCGGCGTGATCACGCCTGTCCCAGGAGAAGATGGTCAAATCATCCATGTAGATGATTATGCATCGATTTACAAGGCCTTCGAACACAATGTCCATGGCCTTCTGAAAGGTAGCCCCCGCGTTGATCAACCCGAAGGGCATTCTTCTGTACGCAAACATTCCCCACTTGGTGGTAAATGTTGTTTTCTCTTTATCTTCATATTTGACCAGGACCTGGTTGTACCCAGAATATCCATCCAGGAAAGACATCATCTGGGATCCATTTACTATCTGCAGCACCTCATCCAAGGAGGGGAGAGGGTGATTATCTTTTTTAGATGCCTTGTTCAAATTTCAGAAATCCACGCAAAGGTAGATCTTGCCGTTCTTCTTCCTGACTAGGACTAGGTTGGCGACCCATGTAGTATGCTAGATTGGAAAGATAATCCAAGCTGACAGTAGTTTTTCTACCTCCTGATGAATCAGAGGCTCTATCAGAGGGTTGACCGGTCTTTGTTTTTGCCGAAAGGGCTTTTCATCTGGCTTCAAGGGAATGGTATGAGTCATGATGGATGTGTCATACGTTTTTAAATCTTCATACCCCCAGGCAATTACATCGATGTATTCTCAAAGAACCGTGAGAATCTTCTCCTTTTCCTCAGGGGAACAGGAGGTGCCTATGTGGATGATTTTCTCTTCACCGGGCTGGCCGATGTTCACCTTTTCAAACTTTCCTCCCTCAGGGGAGGATGATACCTTCTCACGGCCCTGAGGGTCCGAATCGAAGATTTGTTCTAATGCAACCATCCCCTTAGGGATAGTGTTGGTGGGAAAGTCCATGATCCCATCGTCTTCATCACCCTGCCCAGTGTCATCATGGTCTCGTTCCTCCACTATCTGATCCTCAAAAACACCAACATTGGCCATGAAGGCCAGGATATGTTGATCGTCCTCAAAAACCTAAAAGTGAGTAACATTGTCTAGAATGGAGGGGGTGGGGACCATCTCAACTGAAAATCTTCAGAGTCGTGAGCCGGCCATCGCCTCAAGTGTGCTGGAAGAAATAGCTAGGGCATCCAGGACAGAGTTCCGTCGCCGGGGAATAAGGTCAATGCCAAAGGCATTGAAATCTTCAATAAGGCTCCAAGCCCGGTTGCAGTATGCGGCCAGCCTCTTGTCATGACATGTGTATTGACTCCGGATTTGTTTAACAACCAACTCTGAATCACCCAGAGCCCAGAGGTGGGTGATGCCTTTTCTTAGGGAAAATAGGAGTCCAAGGACCAAGGCCTTGTACTCCATAACATTGTTCATGCAGTTAAACTGTAGCCTGTAGGACACGAGGAAGGATTTCCCCCGTGGGTTGATTAATTCTACCCCGGCCCCGCAGCCCTGTTTGGATCGGGACCCATCGAACTTAAGGGTCCATAAGTCATTGTTTGTAATCTGGGGCTGGGGAGGGGGAGTTTTCTTTGGATTGTTGCTGGGAGACTTGGGGATATTCTCCTGGACTACCGGCGTGGAAGTGAAATTTATCCCCGAAGGCATTTGGATTGGTGATTCCCGGGTGGATGGCACTAAAGAAGTGCATCCCGTAGAAGTACTGGGTCCCAGGGAATCGGTTGTATGTTCACTCTGGAGGATATCAAGTTGCCAGGTAGCGATCGACAGGCATGGCTCACACTCATGCTCTAAATGTTTTTGGTAATGCACTCGGCACCAAGTGCCAGACAGGAGTGTGGCAAGGGTCGTTGTAGGGCCTTGAGAATTGACTTCAACTCTCACCTTTTCTTCTAAGTCTTGTGCTCTTTGCAATACTACAGGATCTTCTCCGGGGATGAAATCAAATGTTAAGATTTCAAGAGGTCGGTACACCCCTAGAGAAGACTTGGAGAAAAGGACTTCATTGACCCTCCCAACTTTGGTAAGGGCTTGCTTCATTCGGGGTTCGCTTTCGACCCAGATTTGATTGGATTCTCCTTCCCATGGAAGCCATAAGTGGGTGAAGTCAGTCGAAAAGTATCCATTTAAGGATTTGGACCAATTCTGACTTAGTAACATCCCGTAAGTCTCTGAGATGTCCACCACTTAGATGTCAATGATGCTGGCTATCCTGGGGTCCTGGATAAGATGTATCCGGATGTTCTTCAATTCCCCCACCATTTTTATAGCAGTCTTATCCAATTGGATCACTGCGCCATTAGACGGGGTGGGGTGGAGTCCGAGCTTCTGAAAAATGGTCAAGGGCATGATGTTACCTGAAGCTCCAGAGTCCACTAGGTAGTTATGTATATTTTTGGCATAAATGTTCAGGCCTAGCAAAAAGGGAGGATCCTCACTATTTCCCTGAAAGACAGTCGCATTAGCATCTTCGAACGAGACAGTCTTGGGTGGGCGGCTGACTGCTTCCGGGGTCCCTAAGAGCTTCAGAAGGGACTTCTTCTGCTCGGGACAATTTAACAAAACCTCCATTAAGGTCATGGAGGTGGTGGTCTGCTCTAACACCTTTGTGATATCGAATCTTCCTCCTGGGAACTGGTGATTTTCCTCCATGAGATCTTTTGCTTGGTTAGAGCTAGGACCTTTTGGAGGGATAGGTCGATCAGTTGTAACACTCTGGGGAGGAGGAGTATCTTTGGTAGGAGGTATGGGCGTGTAAGCTGGTCCTTTACCCGCCTGGCTCCGAGTGTTGTATGGAGCCCGTGGGTTAGTAAAGGCGTTGGCCTCAAAGGGCGGAATGGATTCATCAAAGAATCCTTACAGTTTAGATTCTTCTTCATCTTCTCTGGGAGTACCGAAGAAGATGGTATCGCAGGTGAAGGCACTGTGGATTTTCTCTTGGACAGGGGACTCTGGGGGAGTGGTATTGTGCGATTGCTACCTGTCCAGCTGCGAGATCATTATGACTTTCTCCAAAGTGGCATAATTCACTTCATTGTGCAAACCTGTATCGTGTAGCCGACACCAATTAGTCATGGGCTGGAAGTCTGCGACTGGCGTAAAATGGGATGGTCCAGCA
The DNA here is from genome assembly GCA_018584345.1 of Thuja plicata. Lineage (NCBI taxonomy): Eukaryota > Viridiplantae > Streptophyta > Pinopsida > Cupressales > Cupressaceae > Thuja > Thuja plicata. The sequence continues at coordinate 688,782 of MU224380.1, forward strand.
CCATTTTGGTTGGTGTTTTGGTTCGGAGGTGGGCCTCCAGTGTTAGCATTATTATTCCATTGTTGTTGGTTGGGCCTAGGCCCGTTGTTGAAGTTTCTTCCCTCGACATTATTGTTTCGCTGGCCGGAGAAGATATTTCCCCTCTGGGAATTTGAATTCTGGGGTGCGTAGGACCCAGCCTTAAGTTGACCCATGCCCATGGTCAGAGTGGACAGCATTCGCCGGAGGGACTCAACTTCAGCGGTCAACTGAGTGTTAGCGTCACAATGGGATGGCTGTGGCTATTGTTGGCTTCCCGGGAAGGCAGGAGGATTAACCGGAGTCGAGGGTGGCAATCCTCCAGCCGTGGGCGACTGGAAGAAGGGCACTCCGGACGGTTGTGTCTGAGTCTGTTGTGTCTACTATGGCTGATTCCAAGGGAAGAATTCTGGACCCGGTGTCATCTGGGTCTGGGAGGGGTAAACATATCGTGCCTGTTGGTCTATCAAAGGTGGCAGGGGATTCAGCGCCATCGAGGGGGCACCGATTGCCAGATTGGGATTGTAACCCCCGGCATAAGCAGTTCCGCCGGAGATCATATTGAAAGGTGTGTTCTGCCCAATCCTGCCCGGGGATTTATTGAGACCACGGGACAACTCTAGGGCTAAGTTATAGACTTTTACCAAAGTATCCCGGTCGCCCAGGGTGGTTGTTCTCCAGAGGAGGGTGGTGACGAAAGGGTCCATCGCATTAAGGTATGTCTGTATGGTAATGTCTAGCAATAGGACAAAAGGGCCTGTGCACCTCTTCAGGGCACGCTGGAACCTATGGTTGAATGCTGCAAGAGGTTCATTGGGTTCTTTCCGAATGGAGATGAACTGACTGTGGGACCAGGCTGGGTCCACATGCACGCGAAAGGCAGCCAAGAAGGCATCCTCCATATCCTGCCAAGTGTTGATGGAGTTGGGAGGAAGGTTAAGGTACCAGTTCAACTCGCTCTATCCTAAGGACAGGGGAAACATGTGGGTCACAACATATTCATGCTGGATCTAGTGTCGGTTCATGGCATCCTTGTATGCCTGTAAATGTTCTTCTGTGGTCCATGAGCCTAAGTGCTCATATCGTGGGAAAATCTTCTCCGGGTGGGAGGGTAAATCATTGATTGCGCCCGAAAAAGTGCCCATTGGGGACCGAGTGTTTTCAAAGTATGCAGCCATTGGGGGAACTATATGTTGGGTAGTTTGGGTACCGGTTCCCGGGACTATCTGAGGAGCTTGGGTATTCAGAGATATGGTAGATCCCCAGACAACAGTGGCTGGTAGGACTTTCGACATTTGTTTCTTTCGAGCAGGAACCAGAACTCCAGGATCTGGGAACTTACGCCCCCAAAAGAATAAAGAATGTTTAATTCTCAAGTTTCCCTGGCTCTCAGAGAATGCTCAAGGAAGTTTATTATCGTTGAAGGCCGTAAGGATGCAGAAAATGCCATCGTCATCAATCTTTTTTAGGCTGGCCCTTCTGTGTCTGGCCACTTCAACTTGTTCCACCAGGTTCGGAACATTATTTCTGAACTCATCTGCCATTCTTGCGGCATCATGGCCCTTAAGCACTATTTTGGTCAGTTTTGTCATTCAGGCCCCATCCATCCCCTCCGGGGATTGATACCGAGATGCCACCATTTCATCAAAATTCCCCAAAACTGATTCCTCAGGGGTATAAGTATTTGTACCAAGGGGATCAACCCCAGAAGCTTTTATTACAAATGACTTGTATAAATTAGAAGAATACTTCATTGTATTTACCTTTTCCTGTAAGGACTCCACCAGTTGCTTGGTTACCTCCAATGTGAGGTCCAGTCTGGAGTGCTGAGCCCTTACGAAATCAAATGACTCCTCACCCAGAATTCTAGATTCAAAAATTATGTCTTCCCTGAGGGTGAGGAGCTCTTCGAGCTCTACCTTCCACGCATGGTAATTCTCGGCGTCACTCTCCCATTGCTCAATCAGTGCTTCCGCCTGTAAAATAATTTGTCAGGCCATATATAAATCTGGGAGAGTGGCCACTAGGAAATGCTGGGTGTTTCCTATCTGTAGAGCGACCCATTCGTCTACTACCTGGGCCTTCTTTTTCATTACTCGCAGGGAGTCTATTTCGCTCTGTGGTAATTCCTCTATCGTGGAGGTCTGTGGAGGGGCAGCGTTGAGAGGTCGGGCCAGCTCTGTAAGCAACCCCATAAGGTTTTCATTCTTCTCTTTTTCTGCCTTGAGCCTCTGGGCCTCTTTTTCATATCGGGCCTCCACTGCCCGTGCTGCCTCCTTCAGCAGGTCTACTTCGCCCTACTTTCCTCTTTTGCCCAAGGATACCTCTGTGATTTTGTAGTCTGCAGGGTCCGCGGTCACTTCATCGGCATCTAGGGCAGGCGTTACCACTACCGCAACTATTTCTCCGCCCGACCCAGTTCAAAGGGTATGAACTGTCCGGGCCTTCTTTACTTTTGGAGGGGCCTGGGCTAGGGCCATCATTTCGGCCAGGGAGAGAGGGACTGTTGGAGCAGATTGGGCTTTCCTTTTTCTGCTTTCTGCCAGCCATGGAGGTGGGAGAGGTGGCCTTCCTGCCAGTATTTGTTCCTCAGATTCTTTCCCGGTGTCCGGTGGCGGCTGCTCCTTTTCAAAATGTACTTCCTCTGTTTCTCTCCCTGCCGAAACCTCTTCTTCAGCAACATCCTTAATTTCTATCTCCTCAGCCTGGTCCTGGATGTCAATCGATGTGTCTAGACCCTGGTCGGCTTCTTTGGGGATATCTTCTTCATGCTGCTCTTCTTCTTCTGCTTCATCTGTCGGTAGTAGGGGCGGTATCGGGCCAAGATTTAGAGTTTGGGCCGCTGTGATTACCTGCCCAAAGGTTGCCCCTGGGAGTGGCCTTGGGAATACGGCGGCTGGAGTTACGGTTGATCCTGAAGTTCTGGGTCTGGGTTCCCCAGCGGATGCCTTTTCTTCACTTGGTGGCTGTTGGTCCACTCCCGGACCTTCTGTTACTGGGGCCCCAGAGATAATCTCTGGTCCTGGCCTCTTTTCTTCTGTTTGCTGCTCTTCTTGTTCCGCAGCTTCTACTTCCCGGTCCTCTGGATCCACAGCCTCCTGCTCTTGCTCCGGGACTTCCGTCTCTGCTTGTGTATCGTCCCCTTGCAGATTTCTGAACTCATCGGCTGCAAACATGTCAAAATCCTCTTCTGGAGGAGGACTGGCTGGGTCCTCCATTTGTTCTGCTTCCTTCTCCGGTTCTGGGGAACTGGAGAAAAGGATTTCCACTTCTTTCGGGAGGGAAGCCCTTGGCGCTGGTTCTACCTTGGGCTATTTGATGTGCTTTCTCTTCCTTTGGGTGATCAGAGGTGGCCCCGTATCTGCTATTGCTGCTGCCTCCGTAGGATCCACCCCCGTCGCCGGCCTTCGCCATTAAGGATGCCAGCGATGGGGAGGAAGGAGGACGAATTGGTCTGGCCATTAGCGGGGGAGTGGCAAGCCTTGTGATCAACTGCTCCCTCATTTATTGGGAGGCTGCTACAGATTTCTTGATCTATTCCTGAATGGGGACTTCTTGCGCGGAGGAGGTTGTATCTATCCTCTTTCCCTTGTCTGCGCCTTGTGCAAAAGTCCCGGCCCCCGGAGTCAACTTTGGTGCCAGCGGTGGTGTTGCTTTTGGTATTGGCCTGGAGGTTAGGCGCATACTCCCGGGGCATGCCTTCTTAAAATAGGCATGACTTCTCTCGACCACCTCCCGAGTGAAGTCCTCAATTATGTGGTCCTCCTGTAGGGCCCAATTCATTGCCGACAGTGGCATTTTGTCAATCCCCTTTTCCTTGTACTGGGGGTCTATGGTGGGGACATCGTCTGAGAAGCCCGCTGGGAACCTCTGGAGCTTTAGCTTCTGCATCATTCCGGCCATCATTCTGTCATAATGTCAGCTGCGCACATCCATATCATCCTGGCGATCTGCCCAGAAGTCTTCCATGTGTGCGTGGTGGGGCTCCGAAGCCCGGGGCAGTGCCGTTGCAATTCTGCCATGCGGATCAAAATTTCTCTGCGCCAGATAAAATTCCTGCAAGTTATAACATTGTAGCTCATTATCTGCCTCCTTCGCGGCGGCCAGATTGCAAGTGTAGTTCCCACAGGAGATTGGGAATGAAACGTTGGGGACCTTCTTGTGGGCCAAGAGGGTATGCAGCTCCATCATCTGCCGGCAATATTCCAGCAGCACGATCTTGTCCCCACAATGCTTGGGCAACAAGTAGGGTTTCCCGAAGAAGCTGGCGACTCTAATGTATGTGTGCTGCTGGAACTGGATATAGTAGTGCCCATAAGTACTAACCAATTTCATCACCTCAGTAGACAGGTGGTATCCGGCATCCCGGGTGGGTGTGAGCAAATGGTAGTAAACGAAGGAGTCATTTACTCGGCAGTAACTGGAGAAGCTGGCTTCCCATTGAATCTGTGGGAAATGGTCCCATGGTGCTTTCTGTCCCTGGCCAAGTCCGAGAATGCCATCTATAAGCAGGCCATTGGAGTGGGGCTTCTGTTGGGCCAAAGCCTAGAAAACATAAGAAGTCATGTAGAACTTCTTCTTCTCGTTCAGCTGTAGGAATTGGGAGTCGACATGATTGGAAATTATTGTCGCCCAGTCGAAGAACTCTCCCTTAGTGGAGATTCCCAAGAGGAAATAGTACATCCATTTTGCAAATTCCTGGGTGGAGGGTTGCCCAAATACCCGGGCCAATGCTATCATCCCCATCTGGATGCTTTCCTTGAATTCAGAGCGGGGGATATCTATTTTCATTCTTTTTGGATCCCTCTTCAGGACCTTTAGCCAGTTGATGTTCATGTACGCCCGGGCAGCATCCTCCAGTTGATTGAATTGTTTCAAGGCCTCGGTCCTTGTGACCACCGAGGCCCTATCAAATTGTGGGATTCCCAGGCCTGCTTGGAAAGTAACTGGGTCAAGGGACACCAGTGGAGTGGGGAATCCCGTGGGTTCTGCAGCTGCTAACATGACGGCCCTCATAGAAGAGTTGTAGTTGGCTGGAAAAGTGAGAAAAAGCTCCGGGGACTGCACGGAGCATGGGAAGCAAGCTGCCCGGAGGATCCTGGACCCTCCGATGTTGGTTGCAAGTTTGTCTCCAGCCTGTCGCTGGATATGCATTATCTTCACTAGGGCCTGCATTTCTGCCCAAGTCCCGACACTGGGATCGGTCATCATTTTTACCCTGGACTCAATCTTTGAGACCACAATCTCCTCACCCTGCATAAACTTCATGGTGAGGGGTAGCTTCACCAGGGCCTTCTCTATCTTTGACTTTGCCGCTGCCCTGGTCTCAGTTGTGGATGGCAACTTCGGGCTTCTGGGAGGAGATGATGCGGATGCTTCAGACATGGTTGTAAAATGAAGTCCGGACCTGTGAGACAAAGAGACCGTCAGAACATATTTATCAAAATAAAATAGTAACTCCGGGGTCCGGGGATCTTACCACCGTGATGTTTTGCCTTTCCTGAAAAGTTAGTTTTACGCATAAGTACCCGAAAAGCAGAACACAAACTTAGTATTTTTATTATATCTCTGGGCCCGGGAAGTTTTATCACACTTGACGAAGACATAGGATGAATGGTGAAAAGAGCCCGAGGCCCGTAGAAATGACCGTTAGCAAAGAAGAATGTGGAAGTAGGTCCACGTGGGCACCACGTGCGCTGGCATTGAATGGATGTGATGGCACTGGCGGTGGAGCCAACTGTTCAAACACGGGAAAAGGAAAAGCCATTTGGTCAGAAGTAATTGCGTGCATGGGAAATAAATGAGGCTCTGACAGCCTTGATGGAGGAGAGAGAAAATTGCCTATTTGAAACCGGCCGAGAGCCGAGTTTCAAACAGGTGGTTTTCTGTCTCGAAGCAAGCTTAGAAGTGAAAAAACCAACAGCAAGGGTGACTCGACCAGCTTGTCGAGCCACCTGGAAGGATATATAGAGAGCCGAGGGGTATATACATGGAACGGAGGAGATATACAAGGGTTACCTACAGAAATATACATATATACAACTTTATACACACGCAAAGACTCCCACAGGAAAAATCAGACAAAGCTGAAACAAGAATATACAACTACTTATATTATGTTCATGCTATTTACAAACTATTTACAGACTATTTACATCTGCACCGAAGGCAGACAACCTTCTGGCAGAGCTGAGGCACCAGCAAGCGGCAAAACCAGAAGACGAAAGAAACAACAGAGAAACAAAGCAAACAAAAACAAAAACAGGCAAACCCAAAGAAAACCAAAAAATGAAAGCCAAGCGAAGAGGAGGGAAGCAAGGAAACCAACCTGAAAATGCAGAAGGCGGAGGAAGGGAAAGATTACCAGGAGAACTCTGAAACAACTTTGAATCGTCAAGCTGTCGAGATCACCACCACGGAGCACTAGCATACGTCTGAGAATAGTAGGTGTTAAGCTCTGATTATCACAAATTTCTCTGTAATTGTTCTGCTAATCGCTTTGAAAATCGCTCTATTTCACTCTAAGTGCTCAAAGATTTTAATCATGGTAAGTGTGAAAATGACAGGCGAGTCTATTTATACCCAGGGTAAAAAGTAATCCTCCTCCTTCTGGAGATTTAAGGTCAGGAAAAACCTCCGGACTCCGGGCCCGGGGATTCCTTACGATGATGTTCTTAAGACTTAGGAACATCATCACAAAAAATCCCGTAGTCCGGAATCCAGCTTCCAACCAAAAGGCAACCTCCGGGATCCGGGATCCCGGAGGGGAAAAACAAACCAAGAGAACAACACACACCGGGGAAGAAAACCCCGAAGAAAGAAAGAAAAAAGGAAAAGAAAGACAAGGCAAAGCCACAGAAAAAAGCAAAGCAAAAGAAAAAAAAAAAAGTGGGGGACCCAACATTTTGCACACAAAATGTAGGGACGGGGATGCAGGGCATAACAGGTGCCACGAGTCCAAATCAGATCTTGACTCCCAGATAATTTGAAGAGAATCAACAACCATGTTTTAAAGGACAAAAAAGTTTCAAATCTGAGTCGTTGATGTGGATTCCACACTAGGAATAGCCGTTGCAACTGAATTTTGGATTTTTCAAAATCTTTCCTAACGGTTTCCAATCTTGGTAATGTTTTCTCGGATTTGCAGGGGTGTGGATCAAGGTTCTCTTGTCCTTGATTTGACATTTATGGTATCATTTTATATTTGCATTAATTGTAGCATGGTGGTGGAATTGGCCTCTGTTTTATGTGTTATTTGTGGAAATTCCTTTTCCATGTTGTGACTGCTCTACCATTATGATTGATCATCTCTTGTGTCCTGGTGGATGATGCATCAAATAAGATATTTTCTTGATATTTTTGTATCGTTGGAAAATAGAAGCACTTCCATTTTAGATTGGTTTATCCCTCCGAGAAAGTGGTTTGGGGTCATGTCAAGTGCTTTGAATGGGTCTTTGACTTGGATATGTATTTTCCTGTATTCTTCCCCATCTTCCACTTTTCTCTTGCTGATTTTTGGCACTCTACTCCAGATTCAGAGATTCTCGACCTCAGGGTCAAAGTTAAACTTTCTGGGTCAAGGTTGACCTCAACCTTGACCTAGGTCAAGGTCAAACTTGACCCTGACCTAGGTCAAGGTCAAGGTCGACCTCGACCCTAACCTAGGGTTCAAATTTTAGATTCCCAGGACTTCTGGATGTCAGGTTTTGGGAGAAATTGTTTCCCGCTTCTGGGTCAGCTGTTTCGATCTTAGAGGCAACAAATATTTAAATTATATTTAATATAGGTCCAACTCTAGGGGTATAGGTCTAATGGGAATTTAATTATCCTATGTAGGCCTCTCTAGAAGATTGTTCCCTAGATTTTTATATAAGAAAGCTTTCTCCTCTCATTTTCTCTAGGAGGCAAGACATGAGAATCAATTTCATCCATCCAAAATCTATGCATAATATATTGAATGAATCATCTACATTCAAGCACTCAAGCACTCAAGAATTCAAGATTCCAATTCATCAAGGAGATCCATTGGTAGCCATTGAAGGATTAAAATCTCTATGGAGCTCTCTTGTTGAAGATTTCTCCATCAACATCCATGCAAGATTCTTCCTATGCCAAGATCCATTCAAGATTGGTTTTGAAGATCCACAAGCAATTGATTTGAGACATCCTACTTCCCTACATTTATACATTCTATGTTCTACATTCATTTTGAAGCATACATTCTTGTGGATCCAAGGATTTGAATCCTCCATAAGGGTTTTTATATAAGCAAGGTGAATTTGTTTATTTATGCAATTTCAATTATATTTAAAGGTTATTTCCAAAACTGGGGTTTGACCAAGGCAAATCCCTTCCCCCAACAAACAAACCATTTTTATTGCAAGGATAGGTTTGGAACAATGAATTGGAGTGCAGATTCGGATACCCTTTTTGGCAAACTGTCAGGATCTAGAAATAGATTTTATGTTAGAGCTGTGTAGGTCAGAATTAACTTTCTGGGTTAGAATCAAAAATTTTGGGTCAAAGGTGACATTAATTTTTGGGTCAAAATTAGACCTGGGCCAGATTCAGAAAAGTTTTCTGGGTTTTCTTCATCTCTACATTTATGTTCCAGATCAGGTTACAAAATTCCCAGAAACTCAACACAGACATCAGAAAATGGGTATTTCTAGATCTTCTATAATGTGAGGTATGTGTTTAAATCCTTTATTCTTTTTAATAATTTAAAATCTATATTTCATTTCAATAATATAGTACACAAAAAAATAAATGAAAACAAATGTAAAGGGTGGTTAGTATGTGACATCGGATCTCTGGTTCTTAACCCTAGTAGATCTACCATACCACCTTTTTATCCTTTACATTTTGGTGAACCCACGATAGACAACTCTTTCTTTTTGGTGTTAGATTTGCATATTATGTTAGATCTTAAATGCATTTAAAATTAGATTTCTTTTATGCTCTTGCATTTATATGTCAAAAATAAATAAAAATCACAAAATTTCTTTAAAAATACAAAAATATTTACATTTTT
>MU224380.1:727917-742186 GCA_018584345.1 Thuja plicata
TTCAATCAGTTGAAGATGTGGACAACATTCTAACAAACTTCAAATCACATTTTACAAGCCTAGTAGACTTAGCTACTAAAATTGTAGAAGATGAATACAAAAAGGAGAGACTGAATGAATTGGTAAAGAATTTTAACTTAGACCTTAAGTCTTTAAAAATTGGGCAATCCATATTGAAAGAATTGGCAGCTAAGGGAAAGAAGGTCATAGAAAACTGCATGGATAGAGTTAAGTTCACCTCTGAGCACATTAAAAAGGTAGAAGAGGCAGAATTCATGGTGGACAGCATCAGAAAATTAGTTGAGACTTCCACGCAAGACATGAACATCTGTAACAATGTCTATCAAGGTTAGTTAGACAAGATTGAAAAGGCTAAGTTGGAAATCAGCAAGATAAGAGTCTGACAAACTCAGTTGAGAAATGTACTTGCGCCATCTCTAGCAGTCCTAAATGAGAACATAAAATAGATTGATGCCACCATTGCGACATATGATCAAGGTCCTTGCATGGATTTGATGAAAATGGAGAAACTGACATATGCCCTATGCGCGCATCTACAGACACTTGATGCAATGAAAGTATTCTGGCAGAAAGAGATCCAATCTCTTCAGATTGTGTACCCTGAAGTTTACATGGAGTAAGTATGTAGAAGACTTACAAGTTTTTGTACACCTTTGTCATTAATGTCAAAGGGGGAGTAATATAGAATGTGTATATATGAGAAGAAATATATTTATATATCAATAAGATGTTATGATATATAGTTATTTTTTGTGTTAAGTCATTTTGAGAAACTTGGCCACATTCCTTTGTTGCCATAAATGAAAAAGGGGGAGATTGTTGGCAAGTTAACTTCTTGAGGATGCATGACTCATTTTGTGTTTTCATCATGGCAACAAAGTCATACTAATTTTCTGTCAAAGATAACTCAGAAGGCAAAATGACTAAGTATGGAAACAGGGCAGACAGAGATATTCAGTGATCAACACATCAGCGCACATGTGAGAGATCAAGTCAGCATATGTGTGTTTATATATATGTTCTATGACATGTGCACATACTACATCTAGACATGCATAGTACAGAACAATAGTATGGAGAAGTTACAGACAGATCAGTACACCAACAGTCCAGAAGACAGAGCATGGAAGCCGACTAGTGTTTTGATCAGCGTGAATTATTTTGTTATGTAATGGCTAAGTGCCTTTGATTATATGTTTTTAATGATGTAATTAGTATTTTTGTAAACACGCTTGATCCGACTTGTTCAGAATTTTTGTGTATTATGTTTTAGGGCCGACTAGAGTCTTGTTTTGGGTCGCGCCTATTCGGATATGAACATATAAGTATGTAATGTAAAGTTATGTTAAAAGTGTCAGATTATGATGTAAGAGGAAGATATAGAAGAGCATTATGATGAAGTCAGTATATGATATAGCTCTTTAAGAGAGTAAGAGCATTCGCACATACACGGAACTGATCAGACAACAGTATCATCACAGCAGTTCACTTTTGATATATTGTATATCAACTTTCAAAAGGTTGTAGCCTTCATCCTATTGGGAAGTGAGCCTAGGAAGTGAGCCATATACCTTTAACAGGGTTTTGTAAAAGACTCCTAACAGGGTCAAACCTTTAACTAGGTCATTGTACTCATATAGTAAAGACTGCTTCTAACAGGGCAAAGGAACTTTAACAAGTTCATTATACTAGTACAATATTTGTGGGTACTAATTCCCACCAGGGTTTTCCTCTGATCAAGGTTTCCCCGTAATCATATCATGTGTTATGAGTTCTTATGTTAAGCTTAAATCAATGTATGTTTGATTTAAGTTGTTGAAAAGTAATAAATAGACAAACACTGATTCACCCCCCCCTCTCAATGTTTCTAACATCTACTTCTCAAATTGACAATCCTTTTCAAAGGAGACCAACTCATGCAAAAAGGTACAAACAATTTTCTTTCCTTGATATTCTTGGTTATCCAAATATAGTCCCAAATGAAATTAGAGATAAAATTCCCAAGTTTTCTAGAAATAATGTTATTACTTGTGAAGATCATCTACAAAAGTTTATTTATATGATGGATGATTATGAGATTGTGCATGAGGATGTATTGATGAAACTCTTTGTTCAGTCCTTATTTGAGGATGCCAGGGATTGGTTTAGAGGCTTACTTTATGGTTCTATGGGATCTATGGATGAACTAAAAGATTTATTTAAGGATAAATATGGTGATAAGACAAATGAGGGATTCCTGTTGAATTAATTCAACAATATGAAGAAGAATCAAAATGAGGATGTTGTTAAATTCAATATAAGATTTCAAAGAGCTATGCATAAAAAATTTCAAGTTATGAGGCTTGATGATAAGGTTTGTCTAGCCACTTATTTAAATGTTTTTATTCTAAAATGGGATACCTCCTTAGAGATAAGAATCCTAGAAATATCAAAGAATATTATAAGATAATTGTGAACATTGAGACGAATGGGAGAGTATTAGGGAAGTTAGGTAGAAGAGAGGATTAGAAACCTACTAGAAAAGAATCAGATATGCCTTCCAATGTTAAACCTAAAGAAGAGGTTAATATGAAGCATATTCTAAGTGTCATAAAGGATTTGAAGCCTAAATAAAACAATAATGCTAGGGCCACAAATAATGACAAGCGCCCATTCATAAATAATTTTAATAGGAAGCCAAGAATGCAAAATACCCATATACTACCCAATGGAAGGAGAGGAAGCTTATTCTCCCACAAAGGAAAGACAAGCCTAATGATAGGACTCCTGATCCTCTGCAAAGAAGATCTGTTAATGCATGTGATGATTTTTCATGGTGCATAGCTTGTCAATCCCCACACAATCCTGATTATTGTGCAATTTCCCTAAATATATCTGCAAATGAAGCACAACAAGAAAGGGAAGAGTGGTGCAGGAGCACCTTAAGGTATCAATGAAGATATTTGATAATTTTGGCTTGTAGGTGGTTCTATCCAATCACTATGGTAATAAGGACTAATGATAAAGTCCCAAGTTTGATGTGATGTGTGTGTAGGTAAGAGTCTTTTGAGTCATGTTTTTGGTTGCATCAAATAGGTTATAGTGATAAGTCCTAGAATAGTCAAAGTTAGTCAAACATTTAACAAGACCCCAAATTGAAGGGAAAGTTGTTATTTTGTGGTTTTTAAGTGTTTTAGGATCCAATGGAGTGATTATAGGTCGATTTGTGCAAGTTAGGATGGTGGAAAGTCAATTTTGCAAAAGTTGTAAAAAGTTGCTCATGACAACTTTGGAAAGTTATCATGACAACATTTCCTAAAATTGTGGAAATAGATTTTAATGTGTTTAAATCCCAACCTTAGGGTCTGAGCACATAGGGATAACATATATAAGGTTAGACAAACCCTAATCTAGGGGTTGGTTGTCAGTTTGTATGGATTGAATAGGAGGAAGCACTGAATTCTATGTGACAGAGTTGTTTTTGCCATCATCCATACCCTTAATGGATAGAATGGTCTACTGTTTTGCATTGGAAATGTAGTTATTTATATTTAGTTAATCTTTGTGGATTCAATTTAGAATTTTGGTGCATTTCTTTACTATTTCTCAAATTCTCTAAGTTTTCTTGGTTCGTTGTCCAGTCCAGAGGCAACCATGTAAATATGGCTCCTTCTTGAATTTCCATGGTTGAAACCTTATGGCCACTTGGAATCAAGGAGGACACTGTGTAAATAATATAAATATGGATTTGGGAGTCTTTGTGTGCATGGGAGCTATTTTTAAAAGCAGGCCCTAGGCAAGTACAATGGTATTCTGGCTAGGAGCTTGTACAATGCAGAGGCAAGAAGACTTGCTTGAATGATTTGTTTATGCCAATCATGAATGGAAGAGTGTAGGGGCATGTTCCCTAGATATGGGAATGAAAGGATAGGAGTAGAGAAGTTCATTGGAGTATATTTTGAGAGAAAAGAAACCATAATGGACAACATGCCCTTGAAACCCTTAAAAGTAGGGGTTTGCTGGAAGTCCAATGTACGGACAATGTGGAGACTTAAAACCTAGAAACTATTGAAGGTGAGGGTGAACATAAAATGAATCCACAATTATTTTGGTAGGTTGTTAAGGATAGTTGGGAAGGAATCCAAGTTTTCAGATTTTAGGAGGCCTAATTGGGCTAGAAGGGCTACAAGGCCTAAAACTAGGAATTTGGAACTCGATGGAAAAACTTTGCAAGAATCCAATAGAATGGATCAAGATTGAAGGAAATTGAAGGGAATACAGTGGGAACACTCTTTCCTGGTGTAATGAAAATTCTTTCTCACAACCCTATCCTCTCCTAGGGTCTTCTATAGGCCACTTCTCTAGCCTAGTAGGGTGCCTCACAAACCCTAAGTTACAAGGATTATAATCTTAATCCTTCACCTATTCAAATTTTCCACACCAATCATGAAATCAAGTCAACTATCAATATACCCCATGGATGTCTTCTTGAACCTTCCACACTAAGTGATCCAATATGATCATGACTAACCACCAATGGAGAGGAGGGTTTATAACAAGGAAAATGAATCCAATACAATTCCTAATAACATAGATTGAAATGAAACCCTAATCAATTCCAAGAACTTGTTTCAATCTAGTCAAAATAGGGCTACAAGGAATTAGGCCTAATTAGACACCTTTTAGCACATGTTTCCAAACTCTAGTCTAGGGTCTTTAAGTCCTAGGGGTAAAATTGTTCTTTGGTGACTGACTTCTCATTCATCTTGAAACCTTCCCCTAATGTGCTTATCAGATAAATTATTTTCCTTGCCTATTTGAGCCTAGCGGGTTTTCAGTCTTTCTGCTTCATCCAGTGTTTAGATGATCTAGGTATGATGGGAAAGGAGTATCATAGCGTCGTCCAAATGAGAAGTAGTCACCCTCAGATCTGTAATGCTCAATGTATTTTTCTGAAAGATAAACATGTGTTTTACATAAGTGATTGATAAAGCTTTTGTTTGCAAAAAGATTTTTTCAACTCTCAGAGATATCAAGTTGCAGAGTAGTGGCGGTGATCATGCAGCGTCTGGAAAAGTTGGTCTCAAAGGTGCAACCCCAAAACAAATGAAAAGAGTAAATAAGAAGTTAAGTGCTCCCGGCAGAAAAGAAGTTGTTTAAGTGCGCAAAGTATAAAAAGTGAAGCTGTTGGGATACTTTTATGAAATAAAGGAAACAGGCTTGCGGGAAAAGTATTCTCTTATATTCTTTTCCCGCACAAGTTAAAATAGTCTAATGTTCATTCATTTCGGCATTGGATGGAAAGTATGTTCTTTTTCCGCAAGACTAAAGATTTGTTTTAGCAAGAGGCTAATGAACATAAAGTTAAGTGTAAGTTTGAGGATTTTGAGGCCGTTATGTTCTCCAAAATGAGAATTTTAAATAGTCATTGATTATCAAAAATTAAATGCTAATCCTGCCATTGCATCCATTAGGTCACCTTAATGTCATTCGTGTGGTGCCAACGTTTGGATCTTAGTGGCTATTTCTTCAGCATTTGCCATCATTTGCTGCTCACCATTTTTTTATAGCAAGCCATTTGTCTTCACTCATGTTCTCAGTTTTACAGTAAATGGCTATTAAATCTTTTGGTTATGATAGATTAATTGGTATTGAGAGTGAATTGAAAGAATTTTCTGACACATCTCTAAGATTCTTTGATCTCGGAGATTTGCACAGAAGATTGAATTCTCATCCAGCTCACCCTATTACACAGAAGCTCAAGGATAGTGACCTAGTAGAAGCTGCAGGGTTTCCCATGTCAGTTCAAGCTCCTGAGCTCATCAGAGAATGTATAGAGAAATATGACCCAGTGACAAAGAAAATCTTGTTCCCAGATCAGTCTATTTTGCTAACGATTGATAAAGCCCTAATCCAATCCACTTTCGACATTCTGGCAAAAGAAGTGTATTGTGATATCGACTTCGGTTCATCTGCATCTATGTTCAATGAAAAAAGGACTCTAAGGAGGGAAGACATGCAGAAGACCTGGTTCCAGACCCCTCCATCAAAGAAAAGTAAGATGCCAAAAACTCTCTTCGGAACAACCTTAAAGAGGGAAATTGTTGATATTCTAGCCCTGTTGACCAGATTGGACGAAAAACCCGAGATCATGGATCTCGTTGAACATAATTTCTTTCTTGTGCAAGTTGTCTATGCAAAAAATATGTTCATTGATTGGGAAAAAATCTTGTGTGAGAAGTGTATGCAGTGAAAATCCCTGCAGCTGCACAGCAAGTCAAAACATGCATATACAAGATATCTCAAATATTAAAAGCATGCAAAGAACTTGAAATACAACCTAATCTTCACTACAACCTCCGATGAGCTAAAACAAGTGCACCCAAGACTTGTTTGATTTGCTCTTAGAGATTTTGTGGGTGTGCTCTCCCAACACAATGCAATAAATCCCACTAAGATGAAAAAGGATGAAGATTTGAGCACAAGTATATGGAACTTGCCCCAAATCTCTCTCCAATGATGAATGCAAATGCAAAGTCTACACTAAGAATGCAAATACAAGAGATTGACAACTAGATTGTGATGAAAGCTAAACTAATGATGAACATGAAAGATTTTAGACTAAGACTATGAAAAATGAAACTAAAATATTATGCAAAATGATGAAATCTAAACTAAGTGCTCAAGTGTTCAAGTGTGCAAGAATGCTAGAATGCTAGAATGCTCAAATTACTCACTAGTGTCTCATTAGTTCTCATTCACTCACTAGTTCTCATTTACTAACTAGTTGCAAATGAGGAGTGAGGCCTCCTTTTATGGATTTGCTTATGGAAAATGGATGGCTAGGATTAAGAGGTGGAAAATGAGTGGTTGAGATTAAAGGTTAGGTAGGGTTTTGGTAGGAGTGAAGGAGATTAAGAGGCAAAAGAAATGAGTGGCTAGGATTAAGTGGTTAAAGAGAAAAAGTCAACCCTCACCTTAGAAAAGGTGATTGTGCACATGATTAGAGGTAATCCACTTTTTAATCAAGATTAGAAGAATAAATTAGCAAGAGGTGAAATTAGATAAGGTAAAAGGGATTAAATTAAAATAAATTTAATTTAATCAAAGTTTAGAAGCATATTAGTTAGTGGGGGAATAAAATAAATCAAATTTATTTTATAATAAGAGATGGAAGGATAATATATTAAATTAAATTTAATATATTATAGTATTTAAATAGAATTTAAATACAAAAGGGAAAATAAATTTATTTAATTAAATTTAATTTAATTAAATAAATAGAAGAATATAACGATTATAGTCAATTATAAAATTAACCATAATGTTAAGGGAAAATATTAATAAAAATTAATATTAGTGTGAATGGACAATTTTAGGTGTCTACAAGAAGCTAGCATCCTAGATGAGTTCTTGTCAAGGATTCAAATAGTTCTACATGTCTTCTTACTTGATCTACGCTTTAGTGACTCAGCCCCTGTGGCCTGGCTTACCAACAATCCAGAATTTTGACAACAACACCAAAATATATGAGTTCTACCCAAATCTGCAATTGCATCAGAGCTTTGAGGAATATACTATTGTGAATGATGCATTCACAATGAGAATATGTCGAGAACTTCAAGGTTTCTTAGAAATAAGATTCTTGCATGAGGCCATCTCAGTAATCATTCAGTATGGATGCTCTTTCATCCAATTCCTGAGTTTCTCTTATCTTCGGATAGGAGCCTTCTTCGGATTTCCTAAGAGATTGCCCCAGTATCCTGAAGATAAGGTGGCCTTGGTGGATCTTTTCTGGTAGATATTGGAAGTGAACACTCTGTGTTCAGTTGTGAAGAAGATCGCCAGAATTTCCTTCCCTGTGGCGGTTGGTCCATATTCCTGTGCATCCAGATCTAATGCCCAAAATTTAGTAAAGAGTTTTGAGGATAAGATCAAGCTTCTTGATTATGAGATTCTTAGGCCATAGTATGATCCTATGGGTTTTGTTAGAGATCACCTGAATCTTGGACATGCCTACAGACATGTCCCGGATATAGAGGATTTCTGGGTCGAGTGTTTTAATGAGTATCAAACACGAGAGAAATTGTGGTCCCATTTAACTTTGGATGAAATTAAAATGTATAATAATGCTATTGATGTATATGATCTTGCAAATGACAACCTCTTCATGCACCCTTCATCCTACAACTAGATCAAGGTGTTGCCCATTTCTTCCTCTCCACCAACTGGTCCAGTGATTAATTCATTGGAGCTTCTCATGAGAGGCATTATCAAGAGAACCAACAAGTGGATAGAATGGACTAGAGCATGATGGAAAATAACTTCTAGCGTAGTTTCATACACAGGAACGACTTTAGGAGCTGAGAAATAATCTTCAATAGTTACTTCTTCTGTGGTGCCATCAGTTTCAGTAGGTGCAACGCAACCCATCAGGCAAGGAGGTGACCAGCCCCTAGAAAAGAATATTCCCATCACTCTGACATGCGGAGATGGTTCACTCCCAAACATTGGAAATGAAGAGGAGAAGGAAGAAGATAAGGAAAAGAAGAAAGAACAAGAGGTACCCATGACCAATCCTCCCTCACCAATTCCAATTATCACCTTGGATGACACAAATCCCATGGATGGTCAGGATTCCTCTTAGCTGGTAAATACTTTGGCCCTTTCAGTGACTAAGGTTGCCCCCTTCCATGTTCCACCTCAAGAAAAGTAGACTCCTCCAGTAGCCCAGAATCTGTTTGATCCTACGGCTCTTCAGTCCACAATTAAGGTGTTATCCACAGACTCATGGTTGGAGGAAACCATTGAGAAGAAGAAGAAACGACATGAGGAGGCCATTTCTTCAAAGGACCTGATCCTTAAGGCAACCTCATCTCAGCCACCAGCAAAGAAGGTGAAGAAGCAAAAGTCTATGGCGGCCCTTTCCCATGATTCCACAACTGGGCATATGCTAATGGAAATAGCAGATCCATAGAAAGAAGGAAAGTTTCATGAGCTTTCATCTCAAGATTTCCAGATTAAAATTGTGGACCTAGGAGTGCCAGTGCATGAGTCAATTGTGAATATTTGGAAAAACACCAA
The DNA here is from genome assembly GCA_018584345.1 of Thuja plicata. NCBI lineage: Eukaryota > Viridiplantae > Streptophyta > Pinopsida > Cupressales > Cupressaceae > Thuja > Thuja plicata. The sequence goes on from MU224380.1 coordinate 737,002, forward strand.
TGAGCGGATTGAGGAAAGGTTACAAGAACTCTGAGCAGACAAGGAAGTCCTCAAGTCTAAAAATAAGGAGCTAGTTGAGTATATTAAATCTATTCTTGGCTCTACTTCATCTTCTCAGTTTGACCCTAATGCGGAAGAGAATAAGAACTTGCTACTGAAGCTGCAGCAAGAGAGACAGTTTGGGAAAATTGGCAAAGCATGGATAGAGGTGGTGAAGGTTCAAGGCCCCATTTTTATTGAGAAATTGGGGAACCTTCTACTTGATGCAGACAAGTTGAAGGATACAATATCAAAACACCAGGAGACTATTTATAATGCATCCACTGGATTGACAAAGAAACTAGCCACCTTGCAGGAGGTGATTGACATGAAGACTAGTGTTGCAATCTCCAATGGTATCCTCAAGACCGGACATGAGCCATTGTTTCACTAGAGGCAGTCTCTAGAGTTCGTGGTTGAGAGCTCATGTAGATCAGCAAATGAACTCAAGACTATGATTGAGTTTGTGCAAAAGGAGATGGACAAACTTTTTGAGTTTTTGAAAGTTTTGCACACGGAATCTCAAGTTTTTGAAAGTGACAAGTTGGTGAATACAGAATGAATGAAAGCTAAGTTTCTTTCTTTCATAGATGAGATTGTGGATCCAGCTAACTTCCAAGTGTTAAGGATCAGTGAGCTCTCCGAGATAGATGCAGTGATCAAAAAGGAATCGAACAAGCTCCAATCCCGGATTGCCAGGTTGGATGAACTGACAGAGATGCATGATTTTTGGATGATCCAAGCTAACAATATAATCATTCTGAATGCTCAGGATTTGGGAAAGGTAACAGATGCAATGAAGGATTACAGAGGAAAATCCATTACACAGAAGAAGGCATAGAATCTGTTGACCTGTGTCGTCTTCCCAATTTTCTGTATAGTGTAGCCATTTTAGGCATTTTGTCAGTTTTTGTAACCGACCAGGTTTATTATTAGAATGTTCCTCTCAGAATATTGTAAAGAGGCAATCATTATTGTAACGGGTCATTTTTGAGAAGACCTATATATGTAAATTTTTGTAAAGTAAATAAGATCAGCAAAAATTACTTTTGGAAAACCCCTGTAGCTAGGACTACTGTGTGTGACTCTGAGTTTTAAGTGATTTTTGTTGTTCATCTTAGTTAGTTGTGCAATGTTTTGAATGAGGATGCTAATACTAGAAATTGAATGATTAGTAATGAACCGAGTTTTGTTATTTTCATTCAGTGAGTTGTATGTTTACTACCTTCAGCATAAGCACTCTATTTTCTTTTCATTACACATCTTAGTTCAATAGATTAGGTCTTGCATAAGGATTTGGGAAGAGGGTTAATAGAGAATGAGATCAAGATAATTTGGGTATTGTCAAAGTTTGCATTCATCCCACATTGCATAATAGTTTACATTTCAGATTGCATGTCATTGAGTAAATCCCCATTAATTACCTGAGATGTTTGAAGCTTTGAGAAACTTGGTTGAACCTCTTCTGCTCTCTAGTTAAGAGCATACCCCTAAAAACCGAAAGACAAAATTCATTGCATATCTTTCACATAAGGGATACTGTACCTTTCAATTCAGCGGTCATTGATAGATTCCTACCATTAACCCAGGCCGTGGTTACTTTTTGTTCTATGAAAGTCAGCATTATTTCCAAGAGTCATTATATAAATCAAATTAAAGTAGACAAATTATAAACCAACAATTTTTGGCGACTCTACTGGGGAAGAACTCATAATATATTCCTAAGCTTGCTTAGTAAGTCTATCTATGGCTCTACTAAGTGACTTAGAAGTTATCTATTTGGCATTCCTAATGCTACATTATGCATATCACTCTTAAGGAAAAATGGTGTTGCCTTATGAAGGACAAGTCCCACTAGAGCAATATAATCTTTGCATCCAAGATGAGAAAGACGACATTATAAACTAGTTGAATATCCTTGCCTAGAAAAGCCAAAAATCCCATGACCAATATAGAAGAATCAGCTTTGTGCTAGAAAGAGAAGAAGTCAATGTTGAATATTGGGAGGGAGTGTTACGGGAAAGAAGATTCAGAGCTGTGCAGCTGCAGTAAACAAGTTCAGTAGCTCTGGATCCTAAGTATACCCAAAATGTCCAGAGAGAGGGACATAAAGATATTGTGTTTGAAGAATTACAGAAGGCTAAGTTCCCTTTTTTAGAAGACCCTCTCAGAAGAGGAAGAACCAATTTCTGGGATCCTGTCTTTCTAGGTATCCATGGTGCTCTTTTTCCACCACCATGCCCTGTTTCCCAGATTCATAGCCATTCTTCTATACCTCCTGTCATCCACAATACTACCCCATTATTGTGTAATTCCCTTAATCTTCATAGAGTAGTTTCTCCTACCAATTTAAATTTTCAGGCTGTGCTAGTAACCCTCCCTGTTTCAATGGTCATCCCTTGGGGTAATGCCATTGGGCCTCTTCAGCTAGGAGCTAATAATGACTTACCTCGAGCTTCCCAAAAGAAATTTCCAAAGTTCAATGGAGATAGAAAAGTATCCACTGATGAGCATATTGCAGCCTTCTTCACTTCATACAGCATTATAAACCCTCAACATGAAGACGTGGCAGTAAGAATGTTTGTAGAGACTTTACCAGAAAATGCTGCTGACTGGTTTCAACATCTCCCTATGGGATGCATAACTAGTTGGAATGATATGAAGAACCGCTTTGAAACTCACTATAAAAGTATAGAAGATGAACACACACTTCTGACTCAGCTCACTCAGATAAAGAAAGAACCTAGTGTTCCTATGAGGGATTTCTTTGCAAGGTTTAATAAGCCGGCTAACAGGATCCCCACTGCTAGCAGGCCTACAACTGACAACCAAAAGATGTTCATTATCAATTCCATGCCTCATGACATAAGTTTCCAAATTAGACAAGCACATGTGGCTAATCTGCAAGCCTCTCAGAATCTAGCAATTGAGCTAGAGGATGACCTCATAGCTGCCAGGAAATGGAAGCGAGAAGTGCAGAGTGGTGCCTCCACAATCTCTACTTCTGGTGTAATAAGAAATACTAAGGCAATGCTTCAAAAATTATCTAATGAGATGATTTCCCTTAAGCAAAAAATGGGAAAGTCTACCCCATCTTTTTAGCAGCCTTACCAGGATATTCCCAGAAAAAAACATGAAGGTAAACAGTTGCAGCTGCCACCGGCTCAGCAAAAGCTCACCATTGAGGCAGCTAAAAAGAATAATATGTGCATTTTTCACTTAAGAGCTGACCATGATGGTAATATCTATCTGGAGATGAATAGATACATGCAGCTAGCTTCAAGCAATGAGCTGACTATCAAATATCTCAAAAATGAAGAAGATTCTACTCCCCATGGCGACTCCGATATTTTATTTTTGGAGTATGAATCTGATTCCGAAGTCGGAGGTGATTGCTTTTCCACCATGGATGGAATTCAAATGGCAGTGGTAACAAGAATTCAGAGAGACAAAAATCTAGGAAACTCTTTTCCTTCCCGAAATATTGCACCTGGTCATTCAGCTGGTGCACCCGGATCTTCTACTTCTTCATCTTGGAAGAAGGATCACTCAAAGTCTGAAACAAATGGTAAGTCTCTATCTTCCTTTGATATAATTAAATACTGCAAGGATGCTAGGATCCAAGTGTCTCCCTTAGAATATTTAAAAACTCATCCTACTGAACTTCAGAAGCTTGTAGATTACTGTAAAAGTGATGCTAACTCCAAAATGCAGCCTAATATAAATTCTACTGTTAGTGATGAACCTCCTATTAGTGGGCCTTTAAATGATGAAGAACCTATCCTTCCCTTTCTCTTTCAAGAAGAAGATTCTTCAATCTTAGCCATTTCTCCTGGCAAGAATCCTGACCCGTTCTATGTCTCCCTATTTGTTAATGGTCATAAACTAAGCAACTGTATTATTAACTCTGGAGCCTCTGATAATGTCATGCCTGCCTCTGTTGCTAAAGCCCTTGGATTGACCCTTACCAAAACCTTTGGCCGTTGTTATTCAATGGATGATACACAGGTTCCACTCCTAGGTTAGGTAAAGGATGCACAAGTTGCATTGGCTACACACCCTGCAAAAAGGATGCAGTTGACTATCCTAGTAGCCAATATTCTGGCCAACTATAGTATGCTTCTAAGCAGAAGATTTTGCAGGCACATAGGTGGAGAAATCAAGATGGATTGGTCCCATGCTATAATCCTGATGGGTACTAAGAAGATAAAATTGGAGCCTGAGGAAAAGGCCAAATTCACAGTAATGAATTTTGATGACCCTAAGGCACAAATCCTCTACCAGGAGATGGAATTTGGCAATTATATGTTGTTTTCAGATTTCAATCATCAAGATGAAATGCCAGAAAACACTAACAGTTAGGATATCTGGACCTTGGAGTTTGATGAAAGTTGTGTTATTGTAGGATCAGGGGCTGTTGTAGTTCTTATTCCCCCGAAAGGAGACATGATACAACTTTCTTATAAATTGTAGTTTAAGAACATTAATAACACGACAGAATATGAAACTCTATCGCTAGGCATTGTTGTTGCGAAGCAAAGAGGGGTGAAAATCCTTAAAGCACTTGGTGATGCAGAGTTGATAGTGAGGTATGTTCAAGCACAGTACGTAGTGAAAAATGCGAGACTGCGGAGTTATAGGAAAAGAGTCTGGGATGAGATAGAGGACTTTGATGCCTTTTCAATCCAAGCTGTTCCAAGAGAGAAGAACACAAGAGAAAATTTGTTGGCTACCTCAGCTTCACTTCTCCTCCCGCATCTGAAAATAGGAGATAAGAAATACAAAGTTGAAGTTCTCTTCAGGCTGAATGTTCCAGATAATGTGGAAATTTGGTAAGTCTTCATCAGTGACAAGAAGATACAATCTTTCATGGAAGGATCAGATCAATTCAGTGATCAATATTTTAAATGAAGTTCTAGTACCTGCAAGGATCTCTCTCCAGACTGCAAGAAGGAGTTAGAGCTTGGAGAAGAACAGTTAAAAGGTAAAAAAATTCCTCGACACCTAATTTCCCTTGAAAAACTTTTTGATAGACACGATGCATATATTAGAAAAGAAAGAGATAGGAAAGGTGGTACCTCAGGGGATTTCAAGGGAATGAACATAGGCACTGAAAATAAACCTAAGATGATAAATATTGGCAGTT
>MU224380.1:747885-761516 GCA_018584345.1 Thuja plicata
TGGCTGCAATATCATTGTTAAAGTAGTTAACAAATCTGAAATTGTAAGGATTTAAAATAATTTGCACAATACTTTCCTATAGAGATTAGTGTAGGAAGTTGTTTCCGCACCTGAGTTTCCTTACAAGCCTTAGTTGGCTGCTCTTCCATTGAAGCCGGTTGTAGTAGAGGGTCCCTTTCAGCAATGGGGGCTTGATTTCATTGGTCCAATAAATCCCCCCTCTTCTGTAGGTCACCTATATGTCATAACTACCACAGATTACATTACCAAGTGGGTTGAGGCTAAGCCTACCAAGAAAACTACATCTGAGGTGGTCTGTGAATTTATCAAGGAGAATATCTTGGTAAGGTTTGGAGTGCCATTGAAGCTAGTGATGGACAATGCCACATATTTCTCTTCATTGGAGATTATAGAGTTCTGCTACAACAATAGTATCCATCTTAGTCACTCATCTGACTATTTCCCTTGGGGAAATGGTCAGGGTGAGTCAAGCAACAAGAACCTGATTAACATAATGAAGAAAATAGTTTCAAAAATTCAAAAGGAATTGCACAAGAAATTGCACGAAGCTCTATGGGCGGATAGGATAACACCTAAGCGAGCTATCAGGATTTCCCCTTTTGAGCTAGTTTACGGAATTGAATCTAGTCTCCCACTTACATTGAATTATCCATTTGCAGGCTGTAGCGGGTAATTGAAGATCCAGTTTTCCAGAATGGTCTGGAGAAATGAATCATGTATCTGACCAAGTTGGAAGAAGAATGGGAAAAGCTTGTTGACCACATCACTGATCATCAGAGGAGATTGAAAACATTCTTTGATAAGAAGACCAGACCAAGAAATTTTATGCAAGGTGACTTGATCCTACTGTGGGATAAAAGGTGCAAGTCCAAAGGAAAGCATCATAAGTTTGACTTGCTTTGGAAAGGACCATTCAAGATTATACAGGTAAACCTGAATAATTCCTTTATTCTAGCATATCCTTCTGGAGAGATTCTGCCATTCTCCTACAATGGCCAAGATCTGAAGCTCTACCAAATACTTAAGTGAAAGCAGGTAATCCCTACAGGTTAGTGTTAGTGTAGGTAGGTTTGCTTTGTGTTTCTCCTACTTTCTTTCCTGCTTTCTTAGTTTAGTTTGTTTTAGTTTCCTTTCTTGTTGTGTGTTTTAGGTTAGTTCACCCATTGTTTTTCCTGCCGATCTTGTTGTGCGAAACCAGAGACTCTGGGTCCCTTCTCCGACATTGGCATGTCTAAGTCCCCAGTTGGAGCCAGCTATTGCCAAATTCTAGTCTAGGGTCTTTAAGTCCTAGGGGTAAAATTGTTCTTTGGTGACCTACTTCTCATTCATCTTGAAACCTTCGCCTAATGTGCTTATCAGAATAAATTATTTTCCTTGCCTATTTGAGCCTAGCGGGTTTTCAATCTTTCTGCTTCATCTGGTGTTTAGATGATCTAGGTATGTCAGGAAAGGAGTTTCATAGCATCTTCTGAATGAGAAGTAGTCACCCTCAGGTCTGTAATGCTTAATGTATTTTTCTGAAAGATAAACATGTGTTTTACATAAGTGATTGATAAAGCTTTTGTTTGCAAAAAGAGTTTTTCAACTCTCAAAGATATCAAGTTGCGGAGTAGTGGCGGTAATCATGCAGCGTCCGGAAAATTTGGTCTCAAAGGTGCAACCTCGACACAAATGAAAAGAGAAAATAAGAAGTTAAGTGCTCCCGATGGAAAAGAAGTTGTTTAAGTGTGCAAAGTATAAAAAGTGAATCTGTTGGGATACTTTTCCGAAATAAAGGAAACAGGCTTGCGGGAAAAGTATTCTCTTATATTATTTTCTGCACAAGGTAAAATAGTCTAATGTTCATTCATTTCGGCATCGGAAGGAAAGTATTTTCTTTTTCTGGAAGACTAAAGATTTGTTTCAGCAAGCGGCTAATGAACATAAAGTTAAGTGTAAGTTTGAGGATTTTGAGGCTGTTATGTTCTCCGAAACGGGAATTTCAAATAGTTGTTGATTATCAAAAATTAAATGCTAATCCTGTCATTGCGTCTGTTAGGTCACTTTAATGTCATTCATGTGACACCAATGTTCGGATCTTAGCAGCTATTTCTTCAGCATTCGCCATCATTTGCTGCTCACCATTTTTGTATAGCAAGCCATTTGTCTTCACTCATGTTCTCAGTTTTACAGTAAATGGTTGTTAAAGCTTCTGGTTACAACAAATTAATTGGTATTGAGAGTGAATTGAAAGAAGTTTCTGACACATCTCTAAGATTCTTTGATCTCAGAGATTTGCACAGAAGATTGAATTATCATCCAATTCACCCTATCACACAGAAGCTCAAGGACAGTGGTCTGGTAGAAGCTGCAGGGTTTCCCATAGCAGTTCAAGCTTCTGAGCTTGTCAGAGAATGTATAGAGAAATACGACCCAGCGACAAAGCAAATCCTGTTCCCAGATCAGTCTATTTTGCTAATGATTGATAAAGCCCTAATCCAATCCACTTTCGACATTCCGGTGAAAGACATGTATTGTGATATCGACTTCGGTTCATCTGTGTCTATGTTTAATGAAAAGAAGACTCTAAGGAGTGAAGACATGCAGAAGACTTGGTTCCAGACCCCTCAATCAAAGAAAAGTAAGATGTCGAAAACTCTCTTCGAAACAACGCTAAAGAGGGAAATTGTTGGTATTCTGGCCCTGCTTTAACCCATTCTTTAGGGGGCGAAGTCCAAGTAGCCATAGACTTCTAATTGATAGATTTTAGTACTCTGTCACTTTACCTCTTACTATAATTAGACTCTGATTTTGATGAAAGAAATTTTTCTTCCAGCGCCCTGCAAATTTGGTTTCCTACCACTTCAGGGCTAGACTGATTTTATCTGAAGATTCTATTGTTGCATTCTTTCCATATTCTCCACCAAAAGTGAGGAGGAATGAGGTACAAAAGATATTTTTCAATAAAGTTTTGAGGTGGATAACTCCATTGAGCAACAAAATCATGCCAAACAGAGGGGAAACACTAGCAAAGATTCCATTTTCTAAATATGATGTCCTAGACTTTACGAGTGAAGGGACAATGGAGCATGATATGATCACAAGTTTTAGAATTTTCAAAACAAAGACTACATCTATTAACAATATTGAAACCCCTTCTAGTAAGATTATCAAGAGTTAGCGGTTTATTTTGAATGAGAAGCCAATAGAAAAATTTGATCTTAGGTATGATATTTTTATACCACACAAAGGAGAAAGGAGGCCTTTCCTCTCTTTCAGTAAAGATTTTGATGGCAGAAGCCACAGTGTACTTTCCATCAGAAGTAGGATTCCAAACAATCAAGTCTTGGATGTTATCCTTGATATACCAGGTCTGCAATTCATGCTGGAGGGAAATAAATCTAACATCGATTTCTCCTAGATTCTTCCATTTATTGTCCTACCAATAATCAATAGCTTTAGTACCAATAGATTCTTTGCACCTATCAATGATTTGCTTCTATTCTTAATTGTTGGACAGAGGCACTGAATGGATCCATTCATCATCCCAGAAATCAATTCTACTTCCATCTCCCAGCTTCCATCTTTTTCCTTTGACAATCAGGTATTTGGTTGACTTAATACTATTCCAAATGAAGGAACCATTAGTATTGTTATCATCACTTATAAAGTCCTCCAAAGAATTATTTAGGAAGAGATATTTGCTTTTAATAATGCATTTCCATTCTTTTTTATCTCCATAAATCCTCCAAAGTTGTTTTTCCATAAGGGCTTTATATATGTTTTTTATGGTTCGCAACCCGAGACCTCCCAGCTTTTTGGGCTTGCAAACTTTGTCCCAAGGCACAAGGCTAAATCTTTTCTTTTCTTCAACCCCTGACCAAAGAAATCTTTTCTAGATTTTCTCTATCTCAGTAGCAATTTTGTAGGGTATTTTAAACAAGCTCATAGCATCAACTGGGAAGTTCTAAAGAGTAGATTTCAACAATTGGAGCTTTCCCGCATTGCTAAGGAGCGCCCCTTTCCAACCAGAAAGTTTATTGTTATATCTGTCTATAAGAGTATGCCAAAAGCTTTCCGGAGGATTGGAGCATAGAGGTAAACCCAAGTAATATGAAGGAAGTTTCCTAATAGTACATCCAAGAATAGTTGACATTTTCTTCTTTCTTTCTTCCAGGGTATTAATGAAGAAAATAGAGCTCTTATTCCAATTGACTAGCTAGTCAGTTGCCGAAGTATAGATAGAAAGGCCTTTCTTCAGATTTCTGGCTTCTTTAATAGTCGACTCTCCCATGATAACAGTATCATCCACAAATTGCTTGTGGGATCAGATGAGTCTAGCTAAAGAGGGTTGAATACCACTTATTTCACCTTTTTCCACCGTTTTATGGATGTACCTCCCAAGGCATTTAGCAAGTAGAGAAAAGAGTATAGGAGAGATAGGATCTCCTTGTCTCATACCTCTGGTAGGTTTAAAAAAAGTAAAACATCCCCCATTAACAATGACTAAAGAAGATACAGTAGTCACAAGTTGCATAATGATTTTGATAACATCTTTGTTAAAACCAAAAGAGGACAAAACCTTCTGCATGAAGTGCCAATCGACTCTATCATAAGCCTTAGAAAGATCCAGTTTCATCATGAAACCCTATTTTTTAGCCTTTTCCAATGAATGGATATTCTCATGAGCCACGATTATAGAATCAAGTATTTGTCTCCCAGGAACAAATCCTTTTTGCTAGGGGGGATAATATTAGGAAGAAACTAAAGCAGTCGGTAGGTAATAACCTTAGAAATAATCTTGTATAAAGAGTTGCACAAACTAATAGGTCTAAATTCTTCCACAGTGTTAGCTCCTGTAACCAAGAAAGTGGCATTTAGTTCCCTGAGGAGACATTTAGTGCCAAAGAATTCTTTGATTGTGTCTTGCACATCTTGACCAATTATATTCTAGAATTGCTGGAAGAATAGCATAGGAAATCCATCTGGGCCAGGAGATTTCTCCCCTTCAAAAGAAAAAACAGCATTCCTAATTTCCTTGTTTGAGGGAATAGCTTGGAGCATTTTTTTAGAAGGATCATCAACCAGCTTGGGAATGGCTAAGAGAATTTCATCATGGTCAGATCTATTCAAATTATTTTCCTTAGCCAGCAGCTCTGAAAAGTATCTTAGCATTTTTGATCTGATATCTTCCTCCTTCCTTATGGATTTACCTTTAGATTGGAGATTTGTAATCCTATTAATAGATTTATGTTTCATAGCCATTATGTGGAAGAATCTTGTGTTTTTATCCCCAACCTTAAGCCAAAGAGCTCTATATCTTTGTCTCCATAAGTATTCCTCCTTGGTAATAATGTTACGATAATCTGCTAGAAGATCATTTTCCTTAGTTTTTGTTTCCTCTGAAAGACCATCCTTCTGGATTCTGTCTTGAATTTCCTTAATTTCATTCTGCATATTCCCTTTCAATTGGAAGATATCCCCAAACACATCCTTATTCCATCTTTTCAGATTACTTTTAATTGTGTTCAGTTTCTTAGCCATTCTATACATTGCTCCCCCTTCAATAGTGTAGTTCCACCATTCCTCAATCTTCTCTTTTAATTTAGGGTGGGCTAGCCACATTTTTTTCAAATCTCAAGGGAATGTTCTTTCTACCCTTGATCTGATTAATATTTAAAGATATAGGATAGTGGTCAGATCCTATACAGAGTTCAATAGAAAGAGTACAAAAGTACCTAGAAAGCCAATCATGGGTTAAAAGGGCTCTATCCAGTTTAACCTGGATCAGATCCTTCCCAGTACATCTATTTGACCACGTATATTCAATGCCTTCCAAGTCAATATCTAATAAGGCTTCCTCATTGATATAGTCCACAAGATCAGATCTGTTATCAAGATGGGAAGTAATACCACCCTTTTTTCCTCATTTTTAAGAGGAGTATTAAAATCTCCCATGATCATCCAGCTAGCTTCTTGATAAAGATTACAGATTTATTTCAGTCTTTGCATATACTTCTGTCTACCTCTTCTAGTGTTAGGGACATAAATATTGATTAGGTTCCAGCTAAAATTCTCCTTGAGGAAAGTAATCTTGACCACTAAAATGTTCTTTTCACTAAGGATTAATTTGCACACAACATTTTTAATGTTCCAAAAAATCCCAATGCCTCCTGAAGGACCATCAGAATCACCTCCTATACTCCTATAATCTTTAGACACATGCATTTTTTCCAATTTTTCTTTAGGCATTTTAGTTTCTTGAATAAGTAAGATATCAGGTTTTCTATCTCTAACCATGTTCCTAACAAGCATCTTGTTTATGGGGGCTATTAAGCCCTCTTATGTTCCAAGAAATAACTTTCATATTAAAGACTTGGGGAACATATCTCAGGGATGGTGCATTGTTTGTCATCCGCTATATTCTATTTTTCTTCCTGCTCTCTTTTTTTCTTACGTGATTCCCTTCCTTTTTTACTTTTAGGAGTGCCCACATCTACCTTGTATTGTCTTCTTGTTTGTACTCCCCCTTGACTTTGGTTTTCTTGTTTTTTAGTTGATTCACTCATATTACTGTAGTTTTGGTCCCCTTTTTTGCCTGAGTTTTTATTGAAGTTTTTTTTTTCCTTTACCTGTGACCATGGAACTTCCTGGGTTTCTAGGTTTATCTCTAGTATCTCCTGCTTGGGAAATATATTTTTGGACTAAATTAGCAACATCCTAGTTTAGATATTGTAGGTTCTTGTTAAAAAAATTTAGAAATTGTGAGGAAATTTGTTTAGAATAAAACAGTAACTTTTTGGTTTAGGGATCTTAGTTACTTGTAGTAGTGTTTGAGAAGTGTGAAGATTCCCCATCAAAGAAATATCCTCTACTAGTAGATGGTAGTAATTTTTAAAGACTACTAATGGATTAATTCCTCAAAATATTGTGTGAGGGTTTGATAATTTATTAGGGAATATTCCATATATTATAATTATTGAGTGTTGAATTTAGCATGCTTGGAATCAAGAGAATCATACTTTCTAGAGATACATGTATTATGAAGACAATTAGCCTAGGATATCTAGTTGAGAAGGGTAAGGTTTGCTTTTATTTTTAGCCTCCTTGTTGTCATTCTATATGACTAGGTTTTAAGCTATACCTTGTCTCCAATGGAAACATTTCAAAGTGAATGTTATATTGGAAACCCTAGTTTTCTTGATTGTTTAAAGATGTTATTTCAGCAACTACATATGTGTGGACCAGTATGGCCAATATTTCTCAAAATAAAATGAGTTGGATTGACCATGGTAGCAATGCCCTTTATTAGTAAACAATGCATTTGCACTTGGAGTGTTTTCTCCAACACAAGATGGGGCACCCTTCCTTTTTTCAATAAAGAATGAAATTAGTAGCTTGATTATTTGGACTACCAATGAGGACACCCCAATATAATTTTTTGATTATTTTATATTCTTAAAAATTGATAACACGTCCACATCCTTCGCTAAAGATGGTAATGTTATATGGTCCACCCAAATAGAAGGCATGAGTTTTGGGATATTGGACTTGAAAGAGTCTAGTATTTTGGTTTTGTTAGATAATTCTTCAAACATCTGTTATGCCCTGCATCCCCGTCCCTACATTTTGTGTGCAAAATGTTGGGTCCCCCTTTTTCGATTTTGCTTTTCTTTTTGCTGTGGCTTTGCCTTTTTTTTCCTTTTTTCTTTCTCTCTCCGGGGTTTTCTTCCCCGGTGTGTGTTGTTGTCTTGTTTTGTTTTTCCCCTCCGGGATCCCAGATCCCGGAGGTTGCCTTTTGGGTTGGAAGCTAGATTCCGGACCCCGGGATTTTTTGCGATGATGTTCCTAAGTCTTAAGAACATCGTCGCAAGGAATCCCCGGGCCCGGAGTCCGGATGTTTTGCCTAGCCTGAAATCTCCGGAATGAGGAGGATTACTTTTTACCATGGGTATAAATAGACTCGCCTACCATTTTCACACTTACCGTGATTAAAATCTTCGAGCACTTAGAGAGAAATAGAGCGATTTTCAAAGCGATTAGCAGAGCAGTTACAGAGAAATTTGTGGTAATCAAAGCTTAACACCTTCTACTGTTCTCAGACGTACGCTAGTGCTCCGTGGTGGTGATCTCGACGGCTTGACAATTCAAAGTTGTTGCAGAGTTCTCCTGGTAATCTTTCCCTTCCTCCGCCTTCTGCATTTTTAGGTTGGTTTCTCTGCTTCCCTCCTCTTCCTTCTTGCTTTCATTTTCTGGTTTTCTTTGGGTCGGTCTATTTTTGTTTTTGTTTTCCTTGTTTCTCTGTTGTTTCTTTGTTCTTCTGGTTTTGCCGCTTGCTGGTAGCTCGGCTCTGCCAGAAGGTTGTCCGCCTTCTGCGCAGATGTAGATAGTCTGTAAATAATTTGTAAATAGCCTGTAGATAACATGTGCATAATGTAAGTAGCTGTATATTCCTGTTTCAGCTTCGTCTGGTTTTCCCGCGGGAGTCGTCCATGTGTATATTCATGTATATATGTATATTTCTATAGGTAACCCTTGTATATCTCCTCCATTCCATGTATATACCCCTCGGCTCTCTGTATATCCTTTCGGGTGGCTCGATGAGCTGGTCGAGTCACCCTTGCTGTTGGTTTTTCGCTTCAAGGCTTGTTTCGAGGCAGAAAACCACCTGTTTGAAACTCGGCTCTCGGCCGGTTTCAAACAGGAATTTTTCTCTCTCCTCCATCAAGGCTTTCAGAGCCTCATTTATTTCCCATGCACGCAATTACTTCTGGCCAAGTGGCTTTCCCTTTTCGCGCGTTTGAACAGTTGGCTCCGCCGCCAGTGCCATCACATCTATTCAATGCCAGCGCACGTGGCGTCCACGTGGACTTGTTTCCACATTCTTCTTTGCTAACGGTCATTTCTCTGGGCCTCGGGCCTCTTTCCACCATTCATCCTATGACATCCTCAAGTGTGATAAAATTTCCCAGACCCGGAGATATAATGGAAAATGCTAAGTTTATGTTTTGCTTTTCGGGTACTTATGCGTAAAATTAACTTTTTAGGAAAAGCAAACGGCGAAATGGTAAGAACTCCGGACCCCGGAGTTATTGTTTTGTTTTGATAAATATGTTCTGACGGTCGCTTTGTCTCACAGGTCCAGACTTCATTTTACAACTATGTCTGAAGCATCTGCATCATCTCCTCCTGGAAGTCCGGAGTTACCATCCACAACCGAGACCAGGGCAGCGGCAAAGTCAAAGATAGAGAAGGCTCTTGAAAAGCTACCCCTCACTATGAAGTTTATGCAGGGTGAGGAGATTGTGGGCTCAAAGATTGAGTCCTAGGTAAAATTAATGACCGACCCCAGTGTCGGGACTTGGGCAGAAATGCAGGCCCTAGTAAAGATAATGCATATCCAGCGATAGGCTGGAGACAAAATTGCAACCAACATCAGAGGTTCCGAAATTCTCCGGGCAGCTTGCTTCCCATGCTCTATCCAGTCTTTGGAGCTTGTTCTCACCCTAGCTGCCAACTATAACTCTTCCGTCTGGGCCGTCATGTTAGCGGCTGCAGAACCTACGAGATTCCCCACTCCACTGGTGTCCCTTGACCCAGTTACTTTCCAAGTAGGCCTGGGTATCCCGCAATTTGATAGGTCCTCAGTGGTCACAAGGACAGAGGCCTTGAAACAATTCAACCAACTGGAGGATGCCACCTAGCTGTACATGAACACCAACTGGCTGAAGGTCCCGAAGAGGGATCCAAAAAGAATGAAGATAGATATCCCCCGCTCCGAATTCAAGGAAAGCATCCAAATGGGAATGATAGCATTGGCCCAGGTATTTGGGCAACCCTCCATCCAGGAATTTACAAAATGGATGTACTATTTCCTCCTGGGCATCTCCACTAAGGGATAATTCTTTGATTGGGCGACCATTATCTCCAATCATGTCGACTCTCAGTTCCTACAGCTGAACGAGAAAAAGAAGTTCTACATGACTTCTTATGTTTTCTGGGCTTTGGCCCAACAGAGGCCCCACTCCAATGGCCTACTTACAGATGGTGTTCTCAGACTTGGCTAGGGACAGAAAGCACCATGGGACCATTTCCCACATATTCAATGGGAAGCCAGCTTCCCCAGTTATTACCGGGTAAACGACTCCTTCGTTTACTACCATTTGCTCACGCCCACCCGGGATGCCGAATATCGCCTATCTACTGAGGTGATGAAATTGGTTAGTAGTTATGGGCACTACTATATCCAGTTCCAGCAGCACACATACATTAGGGTCGCCGGCTTCTCCGGGAAACCCTACTTGTTGCCCAAGCATTGCGGGGACAAGATCGTGCTGCTGGAATACTGTCAGCAGATGATGGAATTACATGCCTTCTTGGCCCTCAAGAAGGTCCCCAATGTTTCGTTCCCAATCTCCTGTGGGAACTACACCTACACTCTATCCGCCGCAAAGGAGGCAGATAATGAGCTGCAATGTTACAACTTACAGGAATTTTATCTGGCGCGGAAAAATTTTGATCCGCATGGCAGAATTGCAACGGCACTGCCCCGGGCTTCGTAGCCCCACCACGCACACATGGAAGACTTCTGGGCGGATCGCCAGGATGATATGGATGTGCGCAGCTGGAATTATGATAGAATGACGACCGGAATGATGCAGGAGCTAAAGCTCCGAAGGTTCCCGGCGGGCTTCTCAGACGACGCCCCCACCATAGACCCCAGTACAAAGAAAAGGGGATCGACAAAATTCCACTGTCGGCAATGAATTGGGCCCTCCAGGAGGACCACACGATTGAGGACTTCACTCAGGAAGTATTCGAGAGAAGTCATGCCTATTTTAAGAAGGCATGCCCCGGGAGTACGCGCCTAGCCTCCAGGCCGGTACCAAAAGCAGCACCACCACCGGTACCAAAGTTTACTCCGGGGGCCGGGACTTCTGCACAAGGCGCAGACAAGGGAAAGAGGATAGATACAACCTCCTCCGCGCAAGAAGTCCCCATTCAGGAACAGATTAAGCAATCTGTAGCAGCCTCCCAACAAATGAGGGAGCATTTGATCACAAGGCTTGCCACTCCCCCGCTAATGGCTGGACCAATTCGTCCTCCTTCCTCCCCGTCACTGGCAGCCTTGATGATCAAGGCGACGGGGGTGGATCCAACAGAGGCAGCAGTAATTGCCGATGTGGGTCCACCTCTGATCACCTAGAGGAAGAGAAAGCATATTGCAAAGCCGAAGGCAGAACCAGCGCCAAGGGCTTCCCTCCCAAAAGAAGTGGAAATCCTTTCCTCCAATTCCCCAGAACCGGAGAAGGAAACAGAACAGGCGGACATCCTAGCCAATCCCCCTTCGGAAGAGGAGTTTGACATGTTTGCAGCCGATGAGTTCGGAAATCTGTAAGGGGATGATACACAAGCGGGGACGAAAGTCCCAGAGCAAGAGGCTGCGGATCCAGAAGACCTGGAAGTAGAAGCTGCGGAACAAGAAGAGTAGCAAACAGAAGAAAAGAGGCCAAAACTGGAGATTATCTCTGGGGCCCCAGGAATAGAAGGTTCGGGAGTGGACCAACAGCCACCAAGTGAATAGAAGGCATCTGCTGGGGAACCCAGACCTGAAACTTTGGGACCAACCGTAACCCCAGCCGCCGTGTTCCCAAGGCCACTCCCGGGGGCAACCTTCGGGCAGGTAATCACAGCGGCCCAAACTCTGAATCTTGGCCCGATACCGCCCCTACTACTGACAGAAGAAGAAGAAGAAGAAGAGAAACATGAAGAAGAGATCCCCGAAGAAGTCGACCAGGGTCTAGACACATCAATTGACATCCGGGACTAGGCTGAGCAGATAGAAATTGAAGATGTTGCTACAGAGGAGGTTCCAGCAGGAAGGGAAATAGAGGAAGTACATGTTGAAAAGGAGCAGCCGCCACCGGATACTGGGAGAGAATCTGAAGAAAAAACTCTGGCAGGAAGGCCACCTCTCCCACCTCCATGGTTGGCAGAAAGCAGAAAAAGGAAAGCCCAATCTGCTCCAACAGTCCCTATCTCCCTGGCCGAAATGATGGCCTTAGCTCAGGCCTCGCCAAAAGCAAAGAAGGCCCGGACAGTTCATACCCTTCAGACTGGGCCGGGCGGAGAAACAGTTGCGGTAGTGGCAACGCCTCCCCCAGACGCCAATGAAGCGATCGCTGACCCTACAGACTACAATATCACAGAGGTATCCTTGGGTAAAAGGGGAAAGCAGGCCGAAGTGGACCTGCTAAAGGAGGCAGCAAGGGCAGTGGAGGCCTGATATGAAAAAGAGGCCCAGAGGCTCAAGGAAGAAAAGGAGAAGAATGCAAACCTCATGGGGTTGCTTGCAGAACTGGCCCGACCCCTCAACGTCGCCCCTCCATAGACCTCCACATCAGAGGAATTGCCGCAGAGCGACATAGACTCCCTGCGAGTAATGAAGAAGAAGGCCCAGGCAGTAGACGAATGGGTTTCTCTACAGATAGGAAACACCCGGCGTTTCCTAGCGGCCACTCTCCCAGATTTATATATGGCCCGGCAGATTATTTTGCAGGCGGAAGCACTGATTGAGCAGTGGGAGAGTGCCGCCAAGAATTACCAGGCGTGGAAGGTAGAGTTCGAACAGCTCCTCACCCTGGGGGAAGACATAATTTCTGAATCTAAAATTCTGGGTGAGGAATCATTTGATTTCGTAAGGGCTTAGCACTCCAGACTGGACCTCACATTGGAGGTAACCAAGCAATTGGTAGAGTCCTTACAGGAGAAGGTAAACGCCGTGAAGTATTCTTCCAATTTGTACAAGTCATTTCTAATAAAGGCTTCCGGGGTTGATCCCCTTGGTACAAATACTTATACCCCCGAGGAATCAGTTTTGGGGAATTTTGATGAAATGATGGCATCTCGGTATCAATCCCCGGAGGGGATGGATGGGGCCTGAATGGAAAAACTGACCAAAATGGTGCTTAAAGGCCATGATGCCACAAAGATGGCAGATAAGTTCAAAAATAATGTTTCGTACCTGGCGGAACAAGTTGAAGTGGCCAGGCACCGAAGGGCCAGCCTAAGGAAGATTGATGAAGATGGCATTTTCCGCATCCTTCAGGCCTTCAACGATAATAAACAGCCTTGAGCATTCCCCGGGAACCGGGGAAACTTGAGCGTGAAGCATTCTTTATTCTTTTGGGGATGTAAGTTCCCGGATCCCAGAGTTCCAGATCCAAAATTTTGTATTCTTTAAAGTGATCCGTGTCCCGGTCCCCGAGGCCGACCTGTCACTTTCAGAGGTGGTTAATAAAGACTATCAGAGGGTAGTTGGGCACATCAAGAGGCATTGGCTCGGCAGTTGGCTTCTGACAGGGTGATCTTCTCGAGGCGCCATTCAAAGGTACACCTGGCACATTGGAGACAGGGCACCGCATTTCCCATTTACGAGGCATGTAGCCTCGGTCCTCGGGGGACTTACTTTCTTCTTTCTTCTCTCCGGCTCTCTTCTCGAGGCCGATTCTTCCGATGTATATTCTTGTCTTCTTCTTCTGACATGGCAGACCTATTCTGTCTCCAGGTCTTTTGTAGGGTGGCGCAGGTAGTACCGGCCCCCAGATATTATATTTTATTAAAACACAGTA
>MU224380.1:773478-783942 GCA_018584345.1 Thuja plicata
AAGCGAAGTCGGGAGATGTTTTAGCATATTCGATTCTGGTAAAGCGATCAAGCGACCTGACTTAAAGCACATGTCTTAAGTGACTGAAAAAGGTAATGACAAAATATAAAGACATGGCAAAGGGTTTCAAATGCATCGTTTAACATTTGGTTGCTAGTGTTTTTCAGGGTTTTGACAATTTGGCAAGGTATAGGCATGAAAACCTGAAAATTTCACAGAGAGCAGGGCAAAGAATAAGGCGTAGCAGCAAAAACAGGAAATACAACCAACAGAAGCCAAAGCCAACCGGTGAATGAACTCCAAGAACTACTCATTTTGATGGTTATTGTTACAATTGCAATAAGTATGGTCATCATGCTTATGAGTGCAGATCAAGGACTAACAGTAGATCATTTGAAAGGAGTTTCAATGGCTATTGTTATTCAAGCAACAAATTTGGATACAAGGCAGAACATTGCAGATCAAGGATACCTAACAAACAAGTGAGTGTTCTAATGAGAGAAGGTAACATGAATGTCACATGTGCTATTTGTGGAAACTAATGACACGTGGATATGAATTTTATATTGAGGAATCATATAGGTAATGATGGAACCTGGAGCATAATAGGTATGACATGTTTTTATATCCAAAAAAAATTCCTTTCTTCACTGAATGTTCTAACTTAGTTCTTTTCTCTTTAGCAATGTGAATATAAATAGAACACCCAAAAGTTCTCAAGTGATCTATATTAGGTTTATTACCAGTAAATGCTTCTTCAAGAATTTTATTTTCAAGGTGAGAGTGGGGACATTTGTTTTGAACATATACAGCAATGTTAGAGGCTTCAGCCCAAAGATGAGTTTCTAAATTTTGGTCATGCATCATTGCTTTAGCAGATTCTACAATTGCTCTATTATTTCTCTATGCTACCCCATTTTGTTGTGGGTTGTATGGAACCATGTACTCCCTCTTGACCCCAACATGTTTACAAAAACTTTGAAATATCTCTGAAGTATATTCTTTACCATTGTCTGTGAAGACATATTTTTGACATTAGTATGAAAGGAAAAATAGTTTTGAAACTGTGAGTAACACCAACACCGAAAGTCAGGTTTAGTACAACCCGATAGACAAGTTCAAGGGAACCTGACGACATAGTGTAACCCAAAAATGTTACAAGAGGAACCCGACAGAGAAAACCCAACAGAGAAAACCCGACCGAGGAAACCGACAAGCAAATTACAGTGCAACCCGACAGAACAGATGAAAGAGGAACCTAACAGACTACAGAGCAACCCGAGCACCAGTCTACCGAGAGACAGTTAGAATTTTGGGAAATGTGGATCTAAATTCCACGTCAGATAAAACACTTTTTTTTTATATTTAGCTTTTCTATTAGCTTTAAATCCATTTCTTGAGGGACAAGCAATGTAATTGTAATTTTTTTAATCAGTCTAATTGATCAGAAACATGCAAACTAAGAGATCAAGGTCAAGTTGTAAAACTTCGATCATAGAGTTATCATTGTAATACATGAAACTCATTTAGGTATAAATCATTGTATAAATATATATGTAATCTATCAGAACACGTGTGTGATGATTATTGTAGCCGAGGAGCACATATATGGATCAGACTAAGAGTTTTATGCAGAAAAACAGCAAAAGATGAAACAGGTTATCAAGAACCAGATTCAAGGCTACCGAGCATAACAAAGGTATTGATCAATCATAATAGGTGATAAATATACATGTAATATTTATTGGATCTATAATCAGCAATTGTAGATTGCATATACTCAGGTCAATGAAATATTTTTACTACATTCTAACAAGTGTAGCAAATAGAAGAAACCTTTGAGAAAGGTGGATTTAACATTCCTTTGTAAATCTATTAACCGAGTGCACACTAAACAGTGTTGCTAAAACTCTTAACAGAGTAGACCTTAACCAGTCTCTACATAATACTCCTAACAGGGTAGATCATCAGAAGTGATCAAAATTGTCAGCCTTAACCAGCCCCTTCCATTCTGCAGATAGTGGAGCTTTGTGGGTTTCATCCCCACCGCAGTTTTTACCTTTTAACAGGGGTTTTCTGCATTACCAAATCTTGTGTCATGTGTCTATACAACATATGAATGTTTTACATGTTAATTGAGTTTATGATTTGATATAACATACACAAAGATAGAATAGCATATAAGGTTGGTAATACAATTGATTACTTAAATGATTAAGGCTAAGTGATAAAAGTTTTGAGGGTACTGATTCACCCCTCCCCTCTCAGTACACATCATTTCATTATTTCCAACAATTGGTATTAGAGCTAGATCTCTTATTTGGAAAAGTTTAAAGACTTAAGAGAAAAGATCATACAATGGAAAGGTACAAGCTAGACAAGAGTATTGAGAATCAGAAGTTATAGATACAGATCTTCTATGAGCAATATAAAGAAGCTAAAATCAAGATGAGATAGTTGATGGATGAAAGAAAGATTATGGCATCTCGTTGTAATGAAACACACTATCATGAAGAAGAGATACCTGATTTATTTGAGTCTTCAGGAACTACATCAAGAAACACATCAGATACATTTGAAGGCAACATTAAAAGCCTAAATGAAATCAATAAACATCTGGCTGGACAAGTGAAATCACTACAAATCGGTCAAGAGACACAAATGGTAAGATTGATTGAGGTTATAAATAATGCTAGACAAGTTGAGCAAGAAAGAACACTAGCAATTGATGACAGGAGAAAGGTTACTAAAAAGCTACAAGAGAAAGAGTCAGAAATACAAAGACTTACAGAACATCATCATGAGATCACCAATCAGATTATTCTTATGAGTCAGGAGGCAAACCGAATGAACATAGGACTGAATGGAAAGATGGAAGCTGGTAGCTAAGAGAAGAAAATGAAAGACTGAAGCATGAAGTAAGAATTCAGCAACAACACAATGACATGATCAAGAGAGATGAAGAAAGCACCAAAAGGATGGATGATTTTCTAGATGGACAAAGAAGAGTCAAAAACTATACCGGATTAGGGTATACCAAAAATGGAGAATCACCATACCAAGTTGATCCAAAGAATGTCTACACAAATCAAAGACCAAGAAAGAAGTCATGTAATCACTGTGGAAAACCAAGCCACACATCAAATGTTTGCAGGAAAAAAATAAAAGGTATTCCTAAATCCACATCTTCGTTCATAGGAAATTGTTATAAATGTAACAAGAAAGGACATAAAGCATATGAATGTAAATCTGAGGCGAAACAACCAAAGAAGGAAACCTACATGGACAAATATTTTCCTATTTGCAAAATGCATGGGCACACATCTCTTGAATGTAGGAAGAAGGAAAGGAAAGCATGGAAGCCTAAGGATAAAGAAAATGAAACTGACTATCAATCGAAAAGAGTCGGTAATTCATATGTTTGGGATTATAATACATGGGAAAACTGCACAGCATGTAGAAGATTTGGACACATAGCTTCAAACTGCATGATAAAATGGATGAGAATGTCTAGGAGCTGGACTATCCCCAGAATGACATGTTTACACTGTCATAAATTTGGTCATCTAAGCAAGGACTGCAGAGACCGAGTGACAGAGACAAGCACCTTTGCCAATGGAAATACCATTGAAGACATCAGGAAAATGAGAAACAAAATGTGGAGGAAAGATAAAAACATTGAAGATGTTGGACCAAGCAATGCAATTGGTGACACCTTATCCAATGGATCTGGTGACATCACCACCCCTACCTAAGATGAACAAGTATGGAACTGCACTTTACTAAGTTATACTTTACATCAGTTCCATTATACATAGTTAAAATGCCAAATCGTCATGATTAAAGATGCACTATGGTATTACTTTTTATGATTCTGTGAATTCGATCTCGTCGGTTAATGCATACCGAAAAGCATTGGTTAACATACAAAAGCTGAGTTGTCAAAGCATACCGAGAATCGCCGGTGTACATATGAAAACCAAGTTAATCAATGTAGCCTGAGACTCATCGGTAATCATGGAAAATACATTGAAGACTTCGCCACTTCCCGAGCACCGTCGGTAAACCTATGAAAGGTCAAGTAAGTTATCACTTACCCTGAGCCAAAAGTTTGTGTGTAACCCAAGCAACTCCTTCAACACCCGACAAGTGGGTAGAGCATTAATTGCTCCACTTAGGGCATCGTCTATAAATAGGGCGATGGATGAGCTCATTATTCACAAAGTGATTAAGAAACAGGGTAGAGCAGAGCAGAGCACAACAAAAACTGAGCGACCAGATTGCAGAGCACTCCAAGAAGATTCACGACATTCAGATTCCGAACAACAGCAACTATCAGAAGGTTAAAGTAAGTTACTAAATACACCGAGCTCACTGTTTGTTTTAGGAAAAGCCCTAAATTTATGAAAATCATGGCGACCACTTCCCGTGCAACCAAGATCAAGAATGCTAAAGAGCAGAAGGTTAATCTGATCAAGAACTCCACTTACGAAGAACCTAAGTATAAAATATGTCCAGAGGTTTCTTCGCAACCCGACAACGCTGGTGCATTCTCCAGAATTCCACGTAGGGTTTTACTGATTAAGGATGTACGAGCCTACATACATTGCAAGATCACTGAGATAGGAGATCTTGAGATTGATCAAGCTAACAAGAAGCTTTATACAGGTGAAACCATCAAGGAGGAACACAAACACATCGAGGTCAAAGGGATGACATGCTCCCTAATGTTCTCGAAGGAATTTAAAACCGAGTGAATTCAGGTAGTGCTAAGCAGAGTGCACGACCATAAAATGTGGCTAGATGAGCCAAAACTGATCACCAGAGATGTGATACACATTGTTACCAGTTATCCTATAACCAACAAGGCCAAGGCTCTCAAACACCCTTCTCGTCCCGAGATAGAGAAGATGACAGGTGCAGTATGGGATAAAAAAGGATTGAAGGTTAACACCATCATCAATCTAGAACTCAAGTTCAGTGCATGTGTACTAGGTTACAAGATATACCAATCCAGCAGGTTAAACAGCATAGCATGTGGAGCAGTTGACACTGCTTATAAGATTGTAAAGAAAGGTCTACAATTGGATCTATCTGAGCTTCTACTGAAGCAGTTAAATGAAAACATGGGGACAATTAGGTCTACAAAGTCCAATTCATGTAAGTTCGGATCACTCTTAATGTGTACATTTTTCTACTTTCAGAACTTCTTTCCATCTATAGGAAATGTCAACTGGGATACCACCCGACCAGTGACTATTCAAATCAGTGAATTCATCAAGTCACTAGGTGACAACTTTGTATCAGTTATGGATGAATACATCATTGGATTTAAGGAAAGAATGCAGAAAATAATGAGGAGACCAGAACAACTGGTAGAAAAGTATAAGATTGACATTTGCTTTACGGTGGACACTGACAACGCCTTTATCAAACTAGTTGTACCGAGGACAACATGGTTAGCACCACTTGACTATGAATTCAACATAGATCAAGCCACCAATGCTATTGAAGCATTGATAAATGAACCAGTGGACAAGTCACAACCTAGGTTTGGAACCTATGAGGAAGCCAAGGAAAGAATAAAAACAGGCTTAGTTGTGAAGAAAATTGATAGAAAGAAAGAGAAAATGGTCAAGACACTGAATAAAAAGTTTTCGGTAAATGATGAAGAGTCAGAACAAAAGGATGACACCAAGGGACAGTCACCCGTCGGTGAAGAAGAAAAATTGAGTGACTCCAAATCTACAAAGTCTGATGCACCACTACCACCACCAGTAAAGAAACCAAGGACCATTGTTACATCAAGGACTAGAAGTCAGACAAATAAAGACACAAGTACATCACTGGTCAAGAAAGGACAGGTGAGAACTTATAAAAGGAAGCCTCAAATAGGTCAAACATGAGAACCTGAGAGGAGAAAGAGATTCATCAGAACTAAGGAAGACATAGAGGACACCGAAAAATATGAACAGTCTGTTAATAATAAGTTCCCTACCACAATTGATGAGGTATGTGCAGCTACCATCAAGTCAGATTCAATAACAGACCCTGAGATTAGGAAATGGCTAACATTGGATCACGAGGATCAGAATAAGTTAGAAGAGGCAATGATCACAACAATGTGTGTATTCAAATATGTACCAATAAAGTTTGAAGGTAAAATGGCTAAAGAACTTCTAGACAGAATTTCAGCAAGGTGGACATATGCACTAAAGGAAGAGAAACAAATAAGGGAAAGAGTCCTAGTTTTTGTTATGCCACCTGAATCTAAGATGGAAAAGATTGAAGAAATGATGAAGTTGCATTCCAAAAGGTTCTCACAAAAATTAAGAGCCTACAAAGTACTACAGGGACATCTAATTGAGCTTGATAGAAAAAGTGAGGATGAATGGAGAAAAATATTTGAGGTACCCAAAAAGGACACAAGCCTCGAGCGCGTATTGGAAGTCACCGACAAGCCACACAATGAAGAAGATCAGGCTAAACCGAGCCTGGAGAACATTCTTATAACTGATAGAGAGGATGTTAATGAAGAAGCATTGAACACAGAAGCTAACAAGGATATGGACACCGCAGATTAAACATTCCCCGATAATAATATCATTAACATTACCAGAGAAGATCATGCATGAGTTAAAGAAAGATCAAGATGTCATTGTTGCCCCAGACCAAACTGAGGAACATGACACTACAACAGATACTGCTCAATTAGATACACCGGGACAAATACCACTATTAATACAAGCTATAAATATTATCTTGGAGAAGGAGAAATCACCCGACAAGGATGAAAGCATACCCGAGGATAAGGGTGAACAAGAAGAACCGAAATAAACATCTGATGAGCCGAATAAAGATGGAGGGAAAAAGGAAACAGGAGGAGAACAAAAAGACAAAGGTGAAGAAGAGAAACAAGGTGATACCAGTCCTAAGGATATCGAAGGAGATGCTGCAGAGAAGGCTAAGCTTGATGTGGAGACGTCCACTCCCAACCGACAAGTAGAGACCGGGCAGCAGGATACAAGTACAAATACACCAAAGCCTTCACCAAGCACATCAGACCAAGAAAAGGAACTTGATATGGTACTGCATACAGGTCCCTCCACAACTCTCTCCAAGAAGAAGAAGAACAAGAACAAGAACAAGAATCTAGTTACATTGAAGAGATTATTGAGATACCAGCCTATGATCTGAGGACACTGGATCCAAAGGCACTAACAAACTATGTAGAACTGTGTAGAAGAAAATATATCCAGGATAAGCTTAAGAAGGAAACAAAGGACACTCATGTACTTGAGACAACAAGGGATATTCTTCAACGGATAGTACCTAATACAGAAATTGATCAAAATGCATCAATCATTGATCAATTAGTCGTTCTTACCGACGCAATCCAGTCACAGAATGTGGATGGAGAAAAGGCTATAGAAGAATGAGCAGAGCAAAAGTACCAGTATAAATTAACCAAGAAAATCAACCAAGAAGTGGCAGAGAACAAGGTGAAGCTGTCTGAACAAGTAAATGAGTTAGAACCTATCATTTTAGAAGCAATAGCCTTAGTTCAGAAGTTAAGCACATTAGAGAAATTCACTAAGGAGAATACTGAAAAGATTGCAAAAATAGATGAAGATCTTAATTCTAGTGCTCAAAGTCTCTCAACAACAGACAATGCAATACAGTTGCATTATGCAAAGGTAATGGAAGCTAAGAAGTTGAGACTTCAGATATAAGAGGCAAAAATCAAAGTTTAGAGATGAGGTAACCGAGCTACAATCTCTACTTCTACCCAATCTTACACTAGTGCAGCAACATATGAAAATGGAAAGGCAATTGATAGCCACCCCAGAGATGTTTGTCACCAACAGCATCTATGATATGCATGCAAGGATCACATTTGAGCACATGGCTCTAGAACACCTTCAAGAAAAATGGGAGATAGAGGACATGAACAACTCTCATTCCCACATTTTTGACGAGTTATAAGTGATTACACCTTTGCCCTTACTATCAAAAAAATGGGAAAATGATATGATACAAGGGGATACAAGGGGGGAAATTATATGTATAAAGGAGATTATAAGTGTATATACTTATCTATACCGGCATATACATAGGGAGAGTCATAAATGACAAGGAAAACACATGGTGTACATTACTAAACATTTTAGTATTTGTACATATCAGTTTTTGATAATAATGTCAAAATGGGAGATTGAAGACATATTTTTCCATTAGTATGAAAGGAAAAACAGTTTTGAAACTGTCGGTAACACCAACACCGAAAGTCAGGTTTAGTGCAACCTGACAGAACAAATGACAAAGGAACCCGACAGACTACAGAGCAACCCAAGCACCAGTCTACCGAGAGACAGTTAGAATTCTGAGAAATGTGGATCTGATTCCACGTCAGATAAAACACTTGTGTTTTATATTTAGCTTTTCTATTAGCTTTAAATCCATTTCTTGAGGGACAAGCAATGTAATTGTAATTTTTTTAATCAGTCTAACTGATTAGAAACATGCAAACTAAGAGATCAAGGTCAACTTGTAAACCTTCGATCATAGAGTTATCATTGTAATACGTGAAACTCATTTAGGTCTAAATCATTGTATAAATAGATATATGTAATCTATCAGAACACATGTGTGTGATGATGATTGTAGCCGAGAAGCACATATATGGATTAGACTAAGAGTTTTATGCAGAAGAACAACAAAAGATGAAACAGGTTATCAAGAACTAGATTCAAGGCTACCGAGCAGAACAGGGCTATTGATTAATCACAATAGGTTATAAATATACATGTAATCTTTATGGGATCTGTAATCAGCAATTGTAGATTGCATATACTCACGTCAATGAATATTTTTGACTACATTCTAACAAGTGTAGAAAATAGAAGAAATCCTTGAGAAATGTGGATTTAACAATCCTTTGTAAATCTCTTAACCGAGTGCACACTAAACAGTGTTGCTAATGCTCTTAACAGAGTAGACCTTAACAGTCTCTACATAATACTCCTAACAGGGTAGATCATCAGAAGTGATCAAAATTGTAAGCCTTAACCGGTCCCTTCCATTCTGCAGATAGTGAAGCTTTGTGGGTTTCATCCCCACCACAATTTTTACCTTCTAATAGGGGTTTTCTGCGTTACCAAATCGTGTGTCATGTGTCTATGCATTTCATGAATGTTTCTATGAATGTTTTACATGTTAATTGAGTTTATGATTTGATATAACATACACAAAGATAGAATAGCATATATGGTTGGTAATACAATTGATTACTAAAAGGATTAAGGCTAAGTGATAAAAAATTTGAGGGTACTAATTCACCCCTCCCCTCTCAGTACACACCATTCCATTATTTCCAACAGTTTGTTCTTAATATTTTAATAATCTTACCTAATAGATTTTCTACTAGAGCCTTAAATTCTTTGAATTTCATAAGAATTTCTTCTGGCTCTTTACATTTTAGAAAGTATATCCAAGTCTTCCTATAGTAATCATCTACAAAAATAATGTAATACAAATATCCTCCAATGGAGGGAATAGACATAGGGCCACATAAATCAGAGTGAATAAGTTCTAAAACATCCTTGGTTTTACTTTCACTATGATGAAAGGTGTTTTTAGTATTCTTTCCTAATGCACATCCTTTGCAAGATCATGTATGTTTAGATCTTAGTTTAGGTAGTCATGTAACCATTTTCTCTAAGGAAGTTGAACCTCGAAAATGATAGTGCCCTAGTCTCCTATGCCATAACTCGCTTTCATTTGTTGAATGAGTAAGGGCTAGATGAGAACAGACACATAATTTGTAGAGTGTACCATCTCTTACTCCAATAGTGTGAGCATTATTTATATTTGAGTTCTTTGGCCAAGCTAGAATCTTCCCATCCATGAAGGTGATTCTATGTACCTTGTCTTCTAGTGCTTAAATGGAAACTAAGTTTCTTTTTATGCTAGGTACAAATAGAACACCGGTAAGTTGTAGTGATATCCCAGATTCAAGATATATGGTACAGGTCCCAATACCCATTACTGGATAATCGGTATCATCTTCAATTGTAACTTCTTGTTTAGAACATCCTTCTATAGAGTCTAGATGCTCTTTGAATCCAGTGATATGTCTAGAGGCCCCACTATCAACAACCCAAGAGTTACGATTGTTTGAAACTTGACTTGATAAGCCGGAGTAGAAAACAACCTTCTCTAAATCCATATTTCCCTTCACATCATTAGCTTGGGAAAATGTGGCTTGTGCTTTCTTTCTTTTAGGACATATGAGCAAGATGACCAAATTTTTTGCATCTGTATCATTGTACCTTTGATAGATCTCTATGTTTAAATGTTGATTTCTTATATGATCCATTTCCTCTCTTCCTTTTGAAGTTGGGCTTATTTTTCTGTTTGTGTGATTCTGTATTAAGTACTTAAGATACTTATTTTGGAGTATTT
>MU224381.1:17830-30032 GCA_018584345.1 Thuja plicata
ATGTCAAAATTACAGTTGACTCTACTTCAAATGTTCATAAAATATGCAATAATCATGATAATGTCATCAAACCAATTGCATGCCCTCCATATGGATGTTACAAAACCAAATTCAAAAGAAGCACATTAATATCTATCTTAGAAAAAAATCTATGTTGTACGAAGTCATTGTACCTTTTTGAAAAAGACGTTTTCAGCAACATAGCAGTTTTAGTGGGAGAAAAAAAAAACCATTAAAATCAATTAAAAAAATATATTTAGAATCTAGACAAAAAATCCTAGAAGACTCTAGTTTACTTTGTCTTCCGATTTCAAACAGTTTAACAACAATATGCATCCGAATGTGAAATTTTTTCTCAAAATGTAGAGTTCAATGTCCATTTAGGCAAAAAAGTGTAACCCACTATTGTGGTATCACCCATGCCCATGTGGTACCATAAGTCATTATATGATAGGACTAACCACTAGTGTATCTCATCAAGGATACACACATGAAATACCCCACTCTTTCTCTAGAAAAATCATTTTCTATGAACAACAATCGCTGAAACCTCAAACTTCTTTGCTTGTAATATATACCTTGTTCTTCCTCTGGAAAAATTAGTTACCTACTTTTCTTCTAGTAGAAAGTGAGGGTTCATACCTTTCATATATATTGCATGAAAACCTCTAGCTTCCACTCCTCTTTACATACCTTCTCAAAACCTTGGGCTTTTTCTTTTCTTTACATACCTTCTTTCCATAAACTTCTTTGTGTTTCCTTTCTCATCTTTGTACACTCAAGTAAGAACATGCATAAATATGGGGTTCTCATGTCCCATAAGTGTTTATCACCTCACCTCTCTAGTCCTCTTATCTCTTCTCAACATTGCTTTACACATAGAGGAAGCTCATGGTACATCTCATTCTATTTCATGCTCTTAGTATACATGATCCTTGTGTTTCTGCGACCTCCCTTTTTATATTACCATATAACCTAAGGAATCATGGGGTGCCATCATGCTATTTTGTTAGGAATATTTATCATGACCCCATCCTTCTGAATTCATTTACAATCTTTCAAACAACCACAGAGCAAAGTCGGGGTGCACCACCTTGTCCTTTCATCTTTTTGAAACTTTTTGTACCCTGCAATCATGCGGTCCTTTCTCCTCTCGCATCAATACCTTAGCAGATACCAAGGGATAAACAATATCCCACTTTATATGTAACCTCATTTTCTGTATCTTTCTTTTCAATTATATACAAGATCCGTGGAAGCACGGGATAAGTTATCCCTACGAAATGGGTTAGAGAAATTTGTGAAAGAGGAAAATGGTAAAATATAACTTTGTACAAATATTTTCAATTGGCCTTTCGAGGTGACTCTTTAGAGGAATCATCAATATAAATTTTAACATGGTCACTCAAAATTTATCCAAATTTGAGAGTACCAATAGTTCCTATCACCAATAATCTTATCTTCAGAATGATTTAATCTCACATACCTTGGTGTCTTCAGCCTTACCTCATATTTTTGTGCTTCCTATTCTCCACTCAAGTCCAAGCCTCATCATCTGCACTCACCGGACCACTTGGAACTTGGTTTTGAACTTGATATTATTGTCCCTGATTACAATTGGTGTTATGATCATTAGAATCATATCTAACATATCTGGATATATTCTCGAAGCTCTCATCCACTTTGAAATTAGAAATCTCTACTATCTTATTCAACCTTTTATTGTAGCACCTATGTACCTTTCTTTTGTTAGAATACCCAAGAAATATACCTTCATCAATTCTTGCATCAAAATTTCCTATATCGTCATCTCTCTTGATATATTATTTACTATAGAAAATTTTGAAATACCTGACTATATGCATATTTCCACACCATTTCTCATAAGGTGTCTTACCAGTATCTCCTTTTATTTTCACTTAGTTGAGAGTATATATTGTAATATTAACTTCTTCATTTCAAAATGTTTATGAAAAATTTCGTACAAGCATCATAGTACTAAGATTGTCAAGAATAGACCTGTTCTTCCTCTCCACCACTCCATTCTGCTAGGGAGTCCTATTAGTAGATAATTTTCTCTTTATCACACGCTTCTCATAGAAAGAATTGAACTCACTCTATGTGAATTCACCTCCTCTAATCAATCTTAAAAAATTTACTTTCAACCCTGTCTCAGTCACAACCATTTTTTTAAAGATCTTAAACTTGTAAAAGGATTCAGACTTCTCTTTCAATAAATTTACCCATACCATCTTAGAATATTCATCAATGAGCATCATGAAATACCTATCACTTTGTAGACTTCTTATCTCAATGGGACCACACAAATAAGTATGAACAAGGTCTAATAATCTATTTGAATTTTTAGTTTTATATAGTGGAAAGTAACTCTTGTTTTTTCTCACCCAATTCTTTGAAAATAGTGTTAACAGGATTCTTCACCCTAAGAAGATCTCTAGCAACATAAGTATAACTTATTTCCACAATATTGTTAAAGCTCACATGACACAACCTTGCTGAACTATAATTGATTGAATGTTTGAAGATGATAGGTTGATCATCACTGAGATGCAGAAAGTAAATGCAAGACATTAAATCAGTTAATGTATTGTATTGTCATTGATGTCAACTTTTTATCATCTAATTGGTCATATACATATTTTCATAGACTTCAAGAAACCAAAGAGATAAATTTTATGTTATCAGTAAACATATAAAGATAATGTACACCGCGTGAAAGTAAACATCGACAGACAGTGCACACTGATAGACAGAGAACCCCAAGCAGTCACAGTGTATACCAAGCACCGCAACACCGATCATAACTGAAGTGAACACCAAGTAGAACTGAAGGTAATTCCCAATGACAACTAGATTCTATGATTGAGCAAACTAAGACTTGACCACCGATCAGAATTGGAGTTAGGAAATGACAACACTTAGCTGGCAGGAGCTATAATTAAAGTTAACTGATTGATTACTCTATTTATCATCGATCAGATAAACTAAGGATAAGAAGGAGATTTAAAGTACATAAAACAAGGAGAGATTTTTGGAATGAATCTAAAGAAAATCTTTAAAGATTAAAGAAATACATGGCAAGATTTGCGGATCAAGAAAGCTATCTATGTCAAAAACAAGAAAGACAAGGAATGTAAATGGTGAAATCATGTCTATATAAAGAGACAAGTAATTCATTATAAGAGAGGAATGTTGAATATAATTCTAGTGAAGATAGAAGTCTTCATATAGATCTGATCATATAGGATGAAGGACAGAGCCAAGAATTCTGCAGACACTAAGCAATAGAGAAGCAATAGCATTCATCGAGAAGAAAGAACAAGGAGGGGAGTAAAGGAATTGAAGAGAAAAATTGATCAGAGAGGTATTATGGACTTACAATAGATCTAAAAATCTGCAAGATTAAGTTGTATTATTGAACAGATCATTTACTATTTTAGTTTAACCATTGATGCAGAAAATCTCTTAATCGAGTGGGATTTCATAGTCCTTAATGTATTAAGATACTCAAGAGTATCAAAAGGTTTTTCTTGCTGATAGCATAGTGAATGCCCAAGGTCAAAATACTAACTGATGGTTTTATATCCTCTAACAAGGTCACACTTAACAGTGTGTTTGTAACCTTTAACAGGGTTGGCTCTTCACCGATCTCACTTCAAAAGAGTGAAAATTTTGGGTTACCGGTCCCAAGTGGTTTTTCCCTTAACAGGGTTTCCACATTACAAATCCATGTGTTAAATGTGTATATGGTTCATTGCTTTGATGTTTTTCTTTACACATTACTAAAACAGGATTGGTCGATAAACACTAAGTCTATTGACTGATATTCGGTAAAGGCTAGGAAAAGATAAACTGCTATTCGGTAAAGCTTAAGAAAAGGATAAATAGTATATGCACCGAGCAGTATATATTTGTTAAGATTTACACAAGGCATACATCTTGTAGGACTAAAGATAACTAGAGTTTTTATATATGTGATATAATTTTTGGTTGGATTATTGGATTAATTTTTGAGGCCATTGATTCACCCCCCCCTCTCAGTTATTTTAACAAACCTTTTATGTCATAACTAGCTTTCCTTTATTTGAGCAATTAAACAACTTTTCAGACCACTACTCTTGAAAATTAAATATGTTACCTTTTGTCTTTGATCATGTTGCATTATCTATCCCTAAGTTATTCAGGATCTTGCATTTACCATTTTTGAAATGTAAGTCATAACCTTTGTCCATAAATTGTCGAACACTAAGAAGATTATGTTTCAAACCTTCCACATGCATTACATCATTTGTATTACTTTTTCCATCTAGAGAAATAGAGTCTCTACCTCTGATCATACTACCAGTATTGTCTCCCCATTTCACAATACCACCATCGGACTTTTCATAGCTCACAAAATTGCTCTTATCATAAGTCATATGATGAGAACATCCACTATCTATTACCCATTTATTCTCTTTGATAACTTGAGCTGCTAGGGCTTTCTCTTCAACAACACAACTAGGAGAACTATTAGGCATAGTATATTCAGGCTTAGGATCTTCTTTGATATCAATGAATGTAAATTCATCAACACTCTTTTTAGCATCATAAGATTCATCAATTGTAGCTCCTTCATCAGAAACATAGTAAAATTTCTTTGGAATAATAGGTTTATTATTCTTAAATTTAGGAACCCTTTCTGAACATCTAGATGCAAAATCTCCTATCTTATTGTATGAAAATCACTTAAGTGGCATCTTTCCTTTATACTTACTAGAACCTTTTCGCAATCTCCTAGTGACCAGTGCTTCCAACTCTTGAATTTCTCACTCCTCTTCTTCAAGCCCCTTCATCTCTAACTCATATCTTGATAATATCCTTGTGGATCCTTCTCCTAGATCAGATCTTTTCTTGTCTTTTCCAGAAAAATATCTTTGAATGTTTATTCCACCTTAGCAAATGCACAACCAAATTCACTTAGCTCAAAAGTAGTAAGCTTTTCAACTAACTTGTCTCTTATTATATTTGTCACTATCTGAATCTCCTTAATAGCTGCAACTTGTGTCTATAGGCAAGGGAAAAGATCTTAGCATTTTAGGAATAATCTCTTCATCTTCCAAAGTACCTATATCCCATCTAAAAGCACACACCACCTCACTCACCCTAAGCATGAAAAGGTAACATTCTCATCTTCAAGGCTATAGGTACTTTCCCTTCAAACTCTGCAACTTGGAAATCTTTACTTCCTTGTCTCATTCATACAAGGTCTACAACTTCTCCCAAATCTAGTTTGCAGTCTCTAATTCCAAGACATTTATCATTTCAGCATTAGTCAAGGAACTCAACAAATCTTCCTTTGTCCTGATATTTTCTTTGGCATAACTGATCTCATCTGGAGTAGTATGGGTTGCAGGAGTAATATAGGTGGACTTAGTAATCTTCTAACAATCTTCATCAATACATCTGAGATGAACTATTATGTGATTGTTGCATAAAGTGTAGTTGGTGCCATCAAGTCTTTGACTGTCCTTCTTATAAGCTTCCATTTTTGGATCACATTCAATCTATTAGGATTTATTCAAGGGACCAAGCTCTGATACCAATTATAAGGAATATGACAGTGAAGAATGGATGAGGGGCAGGGGTGAATCACTTATTACAAAGCTTCAAAACTTAAAAAAACCCTTGAATCTTAAAACCCTTAATTCTGATCTTAACGAATAAACATTCATTCAAAAATTAGAAATACATTCATAACACTTGACACCAATATTCTTACCATGGAAACCCTATTAGGGGAAAAATCGCTATGGGGATGAAACCTGCAATACAAGACTATACCCTAATAGAAGTATAACATATATTACAAATGGGAATGCACATGCATTTATGTACACTTCTTAGAGCTCACTGCTCGAATACAAAAGGGCTACAACCCTTAGAAGGCTCACTTCCTTACGAGATCAGTACAATGGTCAATTAGACTACAATATGATATTTTGTGAACTATATAATTACATCTACCCTATACTTAGGTCAGCTCCAATGAATTACAAAGAGATCTCTATTTAAATCCTCTCTACCATCTATAGACAAGAAATTCAACCCTCAATAGATCTACACACTTTCTCTCCAATAAATTTCACACGTCCATGACAAGTGATTTTTCCCTATTTATATTCATTTCATCAACCTTGAGAAATAAACAAGGTTAGATCAACCTTTATTTCAAAATATAATTCCACATGCCAAATATGACAATTCAAATCCATGTTTTGCTACCAAAACATAGCAATGATCCTTATCAATAACCTCTCAAGCTCATAACACATTCCACAAATCATGCCTCGAACATCCATAAAACATTTCATTGATCAAGTCAACCATGAATAAAATGAAATTTATCACCCACTGAAAAAAAAATCCTTCAAATCTGATCACCATAATCAATGTGGACCACCAACTCAGTAGACACATATCCTAAGAATATCCATAGGCATCATGAATAACCCAAAAATATATGAACCCATCCAAATCATCAGATTTGTCATCAACTCTCATGTCGAACCTCAAGAACACTATCATCACCCTCTGATACACCTGAAAAATGCCTTGTGGACCTCTAGACCACAAAAAATTTGAATTGAGGACACATCAGAATGTCCCAAACATACACTTAGATGCATAGAGAAAAACACTAACCTGAAATTTCTCACTGAACCTATTTCAGTCACACCGTCAATGTTGGTAGACAATGCAAGAGCTAGTAACCATACCTGGCCTCATAACTTATCTTGATCATCATATGCACCTCTGTGACTTGACATAAACCAAGTAAAGACTCTCTACAATACCTCTATATGTCCGCAACAACTTTTCTTCAATAACCTTACCTCATGAGACCTCTGAGCATACTACACTAATGACCAAACTTTCCAACAGATGTGTTCACATCAATGACAGCACATCCAATAAATATGTGCATGTTACCAGAGAGAGAGAGAGAGAGAGAGAGAGATGCATATATAGACATATATACATATATCTATAAATACAAATACATATACATATGAATATGCATATGCATATACATACATACATACATACATACATACATATATACATACATACATACATGCTGACATACATACATACATACACATAACTATATAACTATATACATATGTGTAGTTTATGTTAAGTTTACATGCTTATGTTTATAATCCAACAAAACCTAATTGGGTTCTTTAGAGCTAAAACCATGTGCAAAACCTGATTTGTCCACAATATTTTTAGTTCTACATAACTCAACCAATTTTTGAATAACTAGGAATGCATGAATATAGTTTTATATAACCCAATAGGGTTTTTTAATATTTAGAAACATGATTACATTATGCCTAGGTAATAATCTTGGATAACAATCCTAAGGCTTGGGAGCTTTATTTCTTTCCATTTCTCTCCATTTTCATGTCTTTTGTTCTTCCAGGCTGATTTCTCAACTTCCTCATCATAAGGTTTACATATCATCAAGTGGGTATTTGTAAAATTACCACCATAATTTAACACATCTTATGAGCTTTCTAACCATATAATTTTTTTCTTTTTTTGGATAAGACTAGCATAGTCAAGATTTTTTTTTTAATTAGTGTCTCCATAGTTCTTAGAGATATATCTCTACCATTTTCTTAATAACTTTTGATATACTTGACCAAATTCAAAACAAATTATATATTACTGTTCTACACTTTATTTTATACACTTTAAAAAAAAGTTTGCATTTTCAATTATTTTGATGCAAGTTATGTCTAGCACACAAATAGATACCTGATTTTCAGGATGCACCCACGTCAAAAAATCATAAAAAAATACTCAAAAGAAAATTACAAAAAAATAATCAACTTCTATATCTCATTGTTACCTATCTTTCTACCAAAGGGTTTTTCAAAATTCTAAATCTAACTATATCTTTTTTCATACGCACGTGAGACACTATGTTATATTTTTCTAAAAAAATCAAGAACAGTATTTCATACGCAACAAATGTGACCCTCTTATTATAATCCCTTATTTAAAAAAAATAGTAATTTAGAAACTAGATCCAGAATACTACAATTCATTTTCTTTGCACATCTTCTAATTTTGAGTGCATGACTCTCAAATTTCTCTTCCAATTTCAAGTTTACCTAATTTTAAAAGAAACAAAGTGGCCACTTATACCCCCCATTTTGCACACCATCTTGGTGCACTTACCCAAAAAAATCTGGACAAGAGCTACAACTTGTCGTCCATTGAATTTGAAACTACAGGTAATGCACCTTAGTCCTAGGAGAACACTCACCTGGGTTTTGTAGTCCCTCTGATTCTACCCTAGATTTGGACTGTAAGTTAGTTATAGTTTGCACTTTCCTGATCTTCTTCTTACATCTCTCTTTATGTTTGTTGTTTTCCTATACATACTATAATCTACCATTTTTCCTTATCTGGCCTTAGTTCTTGAATTCTTCTTTAAAAATTATATAGTGATCTCCCACTCTCCCAAGAAGGAATACTAAATTTACCTTATGCCTAAGAATCCTTAGACCAAATGGACCAGTTTCCTTCCAAAGGTAACTAAACTAGAAATAGGGCTATGCTTCGTTGTTTTCCCATACAATCTAGTGAACCCTATTTCCCCATATTACAGCATCTTGGAAGTTAATATTTACACATTCTACAAACTATGATAAAATCATGGATTGATCATTCCTTGTCTTTATATTCATCATAGAATATAGAGCAATAAATATATTACTAATATTGGGAACTAATAAACTTGATTATCAAAAATATTTAGAGGTTATTATTGACTTCATCCTGTATTCATTGGGAAAGTAAACAACAATGATAGAACTCTCGTCTCAATTTAAGAATGGAAGATATATGGGTGATTAAGAAATCCATAAAAGAATCTCCTTTATGTAGTTAATCATCACTTGTTGACTCTAAATATTGAAGAAATGGTAAAAGAAGATAAGCCTCATATACGAAGAATGATTTCTATTACCAAAACATTATCTATTATCGATGAAAGCCTAACTCAATATCCAAACTATAACCTTCAATTAATTAATTAAAATGATTACCAATCTTAATAATTATGTCTAATACAATATTCAAGTGAAACTATAGATAATGATTAAGATGATAAAGTCGACAAAGGATTGTTGATGCTAACTTGTAGAGTTTTCACCTCAAAATAAAGATCCACATGGATTTTCAATGACCAACCGATATAATTTTGAGCAGTGTATTACATTGTGAGGGTAGCATAAGTTACAACAAATGAATGAGAGAGATATTCAAATTAGATATTAAGCCCCATCCATAAGATATTGATACTAATCAACACTTTATTTTATTCAAATCTATAATTAATAAAATAGTAAAGAATAAGATGTGACTACTTGCAAAATGCATGACCATTAGAGATAAAGGTAGAAAGAGACCATGGGAAGTCTTGGAAAGACATCATAAAATGATTTCTTATTTATTTCTTATATCTAGTTTGGATCACTCTCTTTAAATAGTTGTCTTCTTGGCAAAAATTAGTGGCATATAATACAAGGATTTCTATCAGGAACAACTTGAAATCACACATTTATAAAGCTTAGATTAGATATAGAAATATCATCACTATAAGCGATAATTGGAAACATTGAATACTTATAAGTTATAGAATAGAAATAGAAATATCATTGCTATAATTAATATTGGAATACATTTTCATTTTTATATTCTAGATCATGATCCACAAGATATCTCATCATCATAAGTGATAGAAGCAAACTTAGCATATTCATTCAAGCTATGTTGTAACCAACTACTAATTGTAAATCTCATTATGTTATGTAAAAAGAGAAAATAAAAAATATAGAGTAGAGTTCATCTTTGCATAAATATGATTGATATATTAGAGATAGAAATGATACTCTATCCTATTGGTAAGAAATATTGCTTATAGCATCATATTATAAGTCATGTCAGTCGTATATCTCAAGGACAATTATTTATAAAGTAAATCATAATATATCATTCTAACATTAACTAGTATCAGTTATCATCATTCTAATCAAGGATTTTTAATGTCTTTTTGAAAGAAGTATCTTGCAATTTATTTTGTCAGATAATTTTCTCTAATTCCTAACGATCAACATTTTGCGATATTACAAGTGGTATCAAAGCATTGTATTTTTGTGATTATTTTGCATTGTCCCTAAAACATGACATCACACTCATAATATAAGTTTTGAGGATTCATTTGACTACATTCATCTTCTCTTTAATGATAGTCATGTATCATTGCTATTATCACATATTCATTATATTTTGAGGATGTTGTACATTATAATTCATAATGTTTTGGCTTTGTATCACTTGATCATATCATTTGGACATTTAAAAGTTTTCAGAAAGACACATTTGAATTTGGATTCTTAATTCATTACATTATGAGAATTACTTTTCCAATTACTACTGGATCCTTCATTAGTTCATAAATATTGTTTGTAAGTACTAGATCATATTTTATCTGATATTTTTTTTTATCATTGAGACAATAACTTTCATAAATTGTTTGTAAGTACTAGATCATATTTTATCTGATATTTTTTTTCATCATTGACACAATAACTTCCTCTTTATGGGTGCCTCATACTCTCCTCTTCTCTATCCTATTGGGGATATTCATTGTATTTATTTGATACAATTAATTATTGTGGGTCATATGGAGTATTCCTTTTCTTTGTTCACTAATATGCATTTACGTTGTTTCATCTCATTTGAAGAAGGATTTTTCCATGTGATTTCTTTAATTTAGTGAGATTTAATTTATCATAATGCGTACTTGATCATGTGTTGTAGCTAGGACCATCCATGCATTCATCATGTCTTTTTAGTTTCTCCATAAGTTGTACTTAACAGGGGTGATAGAGTAAAATATGAAACCGCCTAATTTATGTATAACTATTATGTCCATTTTTACATTAGTATACTTAAGTCAAACTTAGGTCATGCTTTTTTCATCTCAATTCATCGGAGGATAACAAGTGTTATAATCTAATTTTATAATCCCCTGCAATTTTATCTAGGGTTGATTTTTCCTTATTATAAGAATTTAATTTTCTATATTATAATATTCATTTATTTTAAATCAATAGAAACCTCAAGATTTGCATAGAGAATCACTTAATTTTTTCTTGAAAATAATTTATAAGAACTATAGAGCTCGAGAATCAACTCCATCATCTATATATTAGTATTATGCTTTGATGTTTCTTCTTCTACAATAAGGGCCCGTTTGGTGCCAAGTATTAACCTGGAACAAGCATTAGTTAATGCTAGAATAATTTAATTCTCTGTTTGTGGCATTTTTTGAATTCTCGAATTACAAAATTAATCCCCATTTTGGGGCCAATGCTTGCATTAGTTAATTCTAAAAAAAAGATGGAATTCATTTCTTATTCGACAATAAGCTATTTATGGATTCAAATTTATTTATTTTTATTAAATTTTTTTAAAATCTTTTTTTAATGTGGGCATGTATATATATACACATGTGTGTATATACACACATGTGTATATACATGTGTGTATATATACACACATGTGTATATATACACACATTTGTGTGTATATATACACATGTGTATATACATGTGTGTGTATATACAAATGTTTATATACATGTATGTATATATACACATGTGTATATACATGTGTGTGTATACACACATATGTGTGTGTATATACACACATATGTATATACATGTGTGTACACACACACACACACATATATATATATATCTATGTATGTGTATGTGTATGTGTATGTGTATATATGTGTGTATATGTGTATGTGTATATGTGTACACAAGTTTTTGATAGATAAAAGCAGCAAGAGGGTGCTGGCCCATGTAACAGGGGACTGGAGGCACATTAACAGCAGGTTAATGGCACAGTCAAAGTGAGTATAAAAATTTTACTGTTAACACCAGTTCCTAAGCTTTTACCTCTATAAAAAACAAAGATCATAGTTCTGCATAAAAGTAAAAAACTACAGTATCTAAAAGTCATAACCACCATCAAAAAACTATTCCAGAGCCACGCAGGGCTAGTCCAAAAGCAGTAATTAAACTTAACGAAGCCCCTCCAAACAAAA
>MU224381.1:30132-44614 GCA_018584345.1 Thuja plicata
TTAGTAATGTGTAAAGAAAAACATCAAAGCAATGAACCATATACACATTTGACACATGGATTTTTAATGTGGAAACCCTGTTAAGGGAAAAACCACTTGGGACTGGTAACCCAAAATTTTCACTCTTTTGAAGTGAGATCAGTGAAGAGCCAACCCTGTTAAAGGTTACAAACACACTGTTAAGTGTGACCTTGTTAGAGGATTTAAAACCATTGGTTAGTATTTTGACCTTGGGCATTCACTATGCTATCAGCAAGAAAAACCTTTTGATACTCTTGAGTATCTTAATACATTAAGGACTATTAAATCCCACTCAGTTAAGAGATTTTCTGAATCAATGGTTAAACTAAAATAGTAAATGATCTGCTCAATAATACAACTTAATCTTGCAAATTTTTAGATCTATTGTAAGTCCATAATACCTCTCTGATCAATTTTTGTTTTCAATTCCTTTACTTCCCTCCTTGTTCTTTCTTCTTGGTGAATGCTATTGCTTCTCTATTGCTCGGTGTCTGCAGAATTATTGGCTCTGTCCTTCATCCTATATGATCAGATCTGTATGAAGACTTCTATCTTCACCAGAATTATATTCAGCATTCCTCTCTTATAATGAATTACTTGTCTCTTTATATAGACATGATTTCACTGTTTACATTCCTTGTCTTTCTTGTTTTTGACGTAGATAGCTTTCTTGATCCGCAAATCTCGCCATGCATTTCTTTAATCTTTAAATATTTTCTTTAGATTCATTCCAAAAATCTCTCCTTGTTTTATGTACTTTAAATCTCCTTCTTATCCTTAGTTTATCTGATCAATGATAAATAGAGTAATCAATCAGTTAACTTTAATTATAGCTCCTGCCAGCTAAGTGTTTTTTCATTTCCTAACTCCAGTTCTGATCGGTGATCAAGTCTTAGTTTGCTCAATCATAGAATCTAGTTGTCATCAAGCATTACCTTCAGTTCTACTCGATGTTCACTTCAGTTATGATCGGTGTTGCGGTGCTTGGTATACACTGTGACTGCTTGGGGTTCTCTGTCTGTCAGTGTGCACTATCCGTCGATGTTTACTTTCACTCAGTGTACATTGTCTTTATATGTTTACTGATAACATAAAATTTATCTCTTTGGTTTCTTGAAGTCTATGAAAATATGTATATGACCAATCAGATGATAACAAGTTGACATCAATGACAATACAATACATTAACTGATTTAATGTCTTGCATTTACTTTCTGCATCTCAGTGATGATCAACCTATCATCTTCAAACATTCAATCAGTTATAGTTCATCAAGGTTGTGTCATGTGAGCTTTAACAATATTGTGGAAATAAGTTATACTTATGTTGTTAGAGATCTTCTTAGGGTGAAGAAGCATGTTAACACTATTTTCAAAGAATTGGGTGAGAAAACAAGAGTTACTTTCCACTATATAAAACTAAAAATTCAAATAGATTATTAGACCTTGTTCATACTTATTTGTGTGGTCCCATTGAGATAAGAAGTCTACAAAGTGATAGGTATTTCATGATGCTCATTGATGAATATTCTAAGATGGTATGGGTAAATTTATTGAAACAGAAGTCTGAATCCTTTTACAAGTTAAGATCTTTAAAAAAATGGTTGTGACTGAGACAGGGTTGAAACTAAATTTTTTAAGATTGATTAGAGGAGGTGAATTCACATAGAGTGAGTTGAATTCTTTCTATGAGAAGCGTGTGATAAAGAGAAAATTATCTGTTAATAGGACTCCCTAGCAGAATGGAGTGGTGGAGAGGAAGAACAGGTCTATTCTTGACAATCTTAGTACTATGATGCTTGTAGGAAATTTTTCATAAACATTTTGAAATGAAGAAGTTAATATTACAATATATACTCTCAACTAAGTGAAAATCAAAGGAGATACTGGTAAGACACCTTATGAGCGATGGTGTGGAAATATGCATATAGTAAGGTATTTCAAAATTTTCTATAGTAAATAATATATCAAGAGAGATGACGATATAGGAAATTTTGATGCAAGAATTGATGAAGGTGTATTTCTTGGGTATTCTACCAAAAGAAAGGTATATAGGTGCTACAATAAAAGGTTGAATAAGATAGTAGATATTTCTAATTTCAAAGTGGATGAGAGCTTTGAGAATATATCCAGATATGTTAGATATGATTCTAATGATCATAATGTCAGTTGTAATCAAGGACAATAATATCAAGTTCAAAACCAAGTTCCAAGTGGTTCGGTGAGTGCAGATGATGAGGCTTGGACTTGAGTGGAGAATAGGAAGCACAAAAATCTGAGATAAGGTTGAAGACACCAAGGTATGTGAGATTAAATCATTCTGAAGATAAGATTATTGGTGATAGGAACTATTGGTACTCTCAAATTTGGATAAATTTTGAGTGACCGTGTTAAAATTTATATTGATGATTCCTCTAAAGAGTCACCTCGAAAGGCCAATTGAAAATATTTGTACAAAGTTATATTTTACCATTTTCCTCTTTCACAAATTTCTCTAACCCATTTCATAGGGATAACTTATCCCGTGCTTCCATGGATCTTGTATAGAATTGCAAAGAAAGATACAGAAAATAAGGTTACATATAAAGTGGGATATTTTTTATCCCTTGGTATCTGCTAAGGTATTGATGCGAGAGGAGAAAGGACCGCATGACTGTAGGGTACAAAAAGTTTCAAAAAGATGAAAGGACAAGGTGGTGCACCCCGACTTTGCTCTGTGGTTGTTTAAAAGATTGCAAATGAATTCTGAAGGATGGGGTCATGATAAATATTCCTAACAAAATAGCATGATGGCACCCCATGATTCCTTAGGTTATATGGTAATATAAAAAGGGAGGTCACAAAAACACAAGGATTGTGTATACTAAGAGCATGAAATAGAATGAGATGTACCATGAGCTTCCTCTATGCGTAAAATGATGTTGAGAAGAGATAAGAGGACTAGAGAGGTGAGGTGATAAACACTTATGGGACATGAGAACCCCATATTTATGCATGTTATTACTTGAGTGTACAAAGATGAGCAAGGAAACACAAATAAGTTTATGGAAAGAAGGTATGTAAAGAAGAGCAAAAGCCCAAGGTTTTGAGAAGGTATGTAAAGAAGAGTGGAAGCCAGAGGTTTTCATGCAATATATACAAAAGGTATGAACCCTCACTTTC
Organism: Thuja plicata; assembly: GCA_018584345.1. Lineage (NCBI taxonomy): Eukaryota > Viridiplantae > Streptophyta > Pinopsida > Cupressales > Cupressaceae > Thuja > Thuja plicata. The sequence continues at coordinate 33,315 of MU224381.1, forward strand.
TACTAGAAGAAAAGTAGGTAACTAATTTTTCCAGAGGAAGAACAAGGTATATATTACAAGCAAAGAAGTTTGAGGTTTCAATGATTGTTGTTCATAGAAAATGATTTTTCTAGAGAAAGAGTGGGGTATTTCATGTGTGTATCCTTGATGAGATACACTAGTGGTTAGTCCTATCATATAATGACTTATGGTACCACATGGGCATAACACTATTGAATGAGTAAAGTCACAAGGTTTGATAGTGCATTTTAGAGGCATTTCAAAGGATTGGAAATCCCAACTGAGAAATGAAACTCACATTCTAGATTGAAGATAGCTTCCCCATCAGCAGGGGAATGTATAAATGCATTATGTTGGAAGAAGGATTTGGGGTATCAGATTAAATCACACTTTGGCAAAGATTTGGGAAATTTTCAAATCTTTCCCGCATAAATTATTTAGTGAATGTATCACAAGGATAATTTCATGTTGTTCCTTTAATTGGCAAGTTCAAAAAATGGAGAGGGAAAAGTTTTAGAGGAAAGAAGATAAATACCCTATGGGGATACTTGAGTTTCTCATTCAAAATCATTTTCTTTGGTATATGGTAAACATGAGGTTATCTGTGAGGATAAGGATATGGTTACTAGTAATAATCTTACAAGAGATGTACAAAGACTATGGTTGCAAGGAGGATGTTTGTGGTTATAGAGATATCAAAAGTATTAGAGGTAGATATAGAGATATGAAAAGATTCAAGTGCGAGACTAGGCTTTGTCTTCCTCTCACAAATGACAACTATATCTATTCGCCACCTCTCACTCTTCCTTTAATGGAAGATTATATCAAAATGCCTTGTTGAATTATGAGGAAATGAGGATCCATGGATATTCAACACAGTGTATGATTCTCATCAAAATCCTATCATTCCGAGAAGGTAGAAGATAATAATAAAAATATCTATGGTCTTCTCTTAGGTGCAAGAGGTTACAAATATTATATTTGTAGCTCCTCTGTAATACTGGCCATCCAAGTACAATGGTGACATGTCTTATAGATTTCATGGGTTCACCAACTTGTTTTTACTTAGGAACTACAAGAAATCTGACTCAACAATTACACTAGAAGATAAAATGGTGGAAGATAATCCCTGACGGAAAAATCTCCTCTTCAAATAATTGGTGGCAGTTACCATATGCTTATAGGGTTTGGTAGCCTATAGCTTGTAGCATCCCTTGTTTTCTTATAAAAGTGATTCCAAGGCCAAGAAAATGGGAGCTGTAAAATATGATAGAATTAGAGAGTGGATAGGAAAACATCATATTAGGGGAAAGGGATCAAATACAATTGTATGTCATTTTGATAAATATAGGTGTTTCATTGCAATTGTAATACTGTAAATGGTGAGAAATTGTCTTCACAAATGTACATCAATTGTTTGAGTTAAATAGAGTGAGAGTTTGCTTGAATTCATTTTGCATATTTTTGTGATCTATATTGTTTATCCATTTTCTCTCCTTTAAGGATGGAGTTAAAAATACTATACATATAAAAAACAATAATAAATGTATGAAACATGGATACATAAGAAATGATTTTAAGCCAATATGAGAGGAATCTGTTAGTTTCAAAAATTAACATACTATATTCTGATGATTCTTTCCTTAAATATTTGTGGGAATCTGATGTAACCTGATATTTTACTTTGTAACCCGAACTAAGGCACTAATCCATGCTTCACTATTTCAATTCTTAGTAAAAAATTCTAAAATGTCAAATCACCTTATACTTCATGTTGTTAGGTGTAGGTCTAAGTTATTTCTTCATCCTTGGATACATTACCAAAGCATTAAATCAAAATAGTTCCAATTCTGAAGAAACCCGTATATGTTGTGATCCATCTAGTTGAGGATCATTTATTTATTTATAATTTATTTGCAGAAAAAGAAAAAGAAATGTCCATAAATATTACAAAGGATCACCCCCCTAGGTTATATAGAGCCTAAAGTGTAGAAGACTTCAGTCTTTTGAATGCAAGTCTTGTCAATTGGCCATTGATCTTAAATTTCCATGGATAGAAGAAGACAAATTATTAGAAATATTTAAGACATCAATTGGAGTAACAAACAAGAAAAAGGGTGTTAAGACTAGAAGAAGGATTGTTGAACATCAAATTTGCCTAATCTCAGAGATTGAGTCCAAAGATGTAAGTAAGGCTTGCAAAAATGATAGATGGGTTAATGTCATGAAAGAAGACTTGTTATAGATTGAGAAGAACAATACATGGAATCTTTTTCCTATACCTAAAGATGGGAATGTTATTGGTACTAAATGGGTGTTTAGAAATAAATTGAATAAAGGTGAAGTTGTCATAAATAAAGAAATAATGGTGTGTAAGTAAATTATTATCAAGAATAAGTGAGTTACCTTCATTAAAATTAAAGAAAAACCCTAAGGGGTTAGACCTAATTATCAAGGGTTCATCATTGATGGCCTTTTCTATGTTCACGCTCAGGGACTTCATAGTTTGCCTCTTCAAATTCTAAACTATGTATATATAAAAATCAAGAAAGTGGGTACACAACCCTTTTTAGGGTCTTATTCTCTATATAGTTCTCCCATCGACTACCACCCACTTAGTTGGAAATATGGAGAAGTCCTAGATTTAATTGATAACTTGAAACTAATTCGATATCGCAAGATAGAGTTTAACCCATGCTAGTATAGTATCAATGTCATTTCAAGATAAAGGTTGTCATTGATTTGCATGTGTGATTACTAACAATTGGTTACTCTTTGAAAGACACAAATTGATGTAGGAACATCATGAGGGAAGTGGGGCTAGTGGATAGGATAAATAACTACGTTAATAGGGTTAACAAATATAAACTTGGTAAGAAAGAGAGACAACTAAATGATAAAAACTTAAGAATATTAATATCATCTCATAATCTATAGTGATGATGATAACTATAGTGAATATGAGGATTGTAACAACCTAAAATTTAGTAAGTAATATTCATGGAAGAGATTATCATAAAGGCGAGTTTAGAAGATTGTCAAAATTGCACTAACTAAAAGTAAACATCTGAGGATACATACTTGGCTAGTAAGAAACACTTATAAACATCGTATGCTTGAAGAATAGATCTTATCGTAACAAGATCACATTATAGAACAATATTTTTTAGCCAAGCATTACTAAAGTAAGAACTTGAACAATAATACTACAAGAGAAAGATCAACTATATTAATGATACTAACATATAAGACAACCTAGTATCAATGATAACCATTACTGGATAAAATAAAATCAATATGTTATTGATAAGGTCCAAAAGTACATAAGATAAAAATATCAGAACTATCTGATAAGTAATCTTGAGTCACTATCTTCCACCTTTCAATATTATCCTTGATGTTGTTTATTGAGCATGATGATATAAACTTTCTAGAAGACAAATAATGATTAAGCTTCATATTTAACTTATGGCATTACAAAAATATTCATACAATAAAAGATAGTCCATCCAATCAAAAAAATAATTACTTAATTATTAAATAGATTCCAAAATAAACTACTAATATGGTCTGTATCCCTAACTATGGAGGGATAGATTGACAAATTGGTAACCATTGGACTCTTAATAGAAACATGCCACTAGATGCTAAAAGATACCAACCCAATAACCAACTCCTTGTAAAGAGAATATATAAAATCTATAAATGTACTAAGGGAAGAAAACAATGTTTTCTTTTATTCACAGTTACCACATGAAGAATATCTTCACATCCTCTTTTATACAAGTATCTTCAAAGGGTCCTCCTAACAATATAAGAAGAACGATCTATTTATAGGTAAGTTAAACACAATAGAGCTAGTTGATTTAGTGCATAAAGATAACAATAAAAGAGATGATATTCTCTCATATATATCATTGTTCATCCCTAATGATACGAATAAGGTATAAGTATGATGTGTCCAAGATATTACTATGGTTCTATTACAACAATAAGATTGTTGATAGATCTCTCTATTGTTCAAATATCGATGATCTCCCCCTGGCAAGTTGTATCACCTTTCCTTTTTATCCCCCTTGATTTTGCAAAAGGACATCATGAAGAGTTGTATTCAAAATGTTAAAGGTGAAGGGCTTGTGTACCCTTGCCACAAGACAAACAAATATGCAAAGGCCCAAATTGCCTTAGAGAAATAAGAGGCAGGCATCTATTATGTAGAAAATCAAAAGGGAGGTGAATTATGGTATTCACCAATATTACAACCAAAATATTAAAAAGCTTCAACTATCAACTATAAAAGTAAATACATACAACTACATATTGAATATGGGATTGCAAAGTTAAAAAAGGAAGCACTAGAGAAAAAAAAGTCAATAATAACTACAAGGTCAAGAAAGGAAGCCCCAAATGTCAAAAAAGGATGCTCCAATGGGAATTAGTGTCAAGAAGGCAGCCCAAAATGTAAAAAGAGGCTAGGATTATAGAACCTTTCACGAGCTAGAGAATTTGCGAAGATATCTACAATCTGATCATTTGTACTGTAGTACACAATTTCAATCAAGCCTTATTGAACCAATTCCCTAATATAGTGATATTGTATCTCAATATGTCTGGTTCTACTATGAAATATTGGATTCTTTGTCATTTGAATAGAACTCTTGTTTTCATAATACAACAAGGTAGGTTCTTTCTGAAATTGGTGTAAGCCTTCTAGTAGTCTTCTCAACCATACTATTTGACAAGCTACTGATGTTGCAGCTTGCTATTCTTCCTTTGCTATAGAAAGTGATATTGTTAGTTATTTCTTGGACTTCCAAGAGAATATTGTAGAACCAAGGATAAAAGTGTAACCAAAAGTAGACTTTCAGTCATCTATAGAACCTGCCCAATCAGAATATGTAGACCCAACCAATCTATTATCCTCTGAATGCTAAAATTTGAGACCATAACTCAATGTCCCTCTAACATATCTAGGAATGCTTTTAGATACACTCCAATGTGTTTCCTTAGGTTCTGACATGAACCTAGAGACTTAAATCACTGCATATGTGATATCTGGACAAGTAGTAGTTAAGTAGATCAAAATCTGAATTAGCTGGCAATATAGAGTGGGGTTCACTGGATCTGACAGATCTAAAGTAGACAATTTAAGTCCAAATTTAATAGGTGTTGTAATTGGTTTGCAACTCTTCATCTAAATTTTTTTAGGATATCTGAAGCATATTTTTTTGAGACATAAAGATTTCATCTTTTTTCCATACTTCTATAACGAGAAAGTAGTGCATTTGTCCCAAATCTGTCATTTCAAACTCAGTAATCATGGTTTCTCTAAAATCTTCAAATAAAGATGAATTATTCCCTATGTAGGTAAGGTCATCAACATAGAGAAATAGGATAAAGATATCCTTAGCTGAGCTTTTGATATAGCTGCTCTAATTACAGGTGATAATGGTAGCCTATAGTAGCCATAATGGTAGCAATGCCAACAAAGAAATATACAAATAAAGGTGGTAAAAAATGTAGAGAGACAATGGAAAAACACAATGAAATTGAATATGATTATGTGCACCAACCCCATTATACATCAAGGAAATGTCAATTGAGAAATATCCTCAATAGGCATTGTCCTCCTACTGCCATTGCTAAGACACTTAATGAATACATTATATGTTACTTGCAATCCTTGTTTATTCATCAACCCACTAAAGGACAATAGGAATGACATTATGGATACCTTTGTTTACCACCAAGTGATAACTCCAATGCTTCTTGTTAAACTTGAAATAGTTACTGACAAGCCTCAAGAATTTGATTGATATTCCTGATATTATCATTGAGCTCAGTTGACCGCACCCACAACATCATCTAGTTATGTTTCTTTCCATTTTGTTCAATTTCATATGTCTCCAAACATACTTAAGAAATGGAAACCACCGCCCATAGCATGACATCATAGATTATTTGAATTTAATTCATACTTAAGAAAGGGCAAGCACCGCCTATAGCAGGACATCACAAATCAGTTGAATTTAATTTATATTGGTAAGAAATCAAAAGGAGGACATCACAAATTAGTTGAATTTAATTATACTTAAGAAATGGAAACCACAACCTACAGAAGGACATCACAGATTAGTTGAATTTAATTTATATTAGTAAGAAATCAAAAGGACCATCTTTCAATCAACTCATAAACATATCAGTTTATGATGTTATCATCATGGACGAATGGAAAAGCTTAGATGCAGTTTGGAAGAGGAGCAAGGCATCGCTCAATTAACAGACACACATTTTCTTGATAAATTATAAATGAAGGTAGTGATCAATCAACAAATGCACAATTTCATGATGAATAATAGAAATCCCTAAACATTTCTGAAGAATAATATCAATCAAATATAATCTCTTATCATTGTTAGATTCTAGATGCTATAGTGTCACTTGATAAAGAAATATTTGATGAAGCTTATGATCATGGAGGAATCGTAAGGTTTACATGCATTTATGAAGAGCATCTTCTTAAATCAATTAAGAAAATACTCATGTTCATGATTAATTAAAAATGCTATCAATCAAGTGGAAATAGTCTCCAAATGCCTGATACTAGGGGTAAAAGACTGGCAGAACAGAAATGCAGCTTCATAGATCAATTAACAAAACTTTGTTCATCCTTTAGTAGGCATAAGATTTAATCTGATAACTTAAAATATAAGAATCATCTCATGAAGAGAGAAAAAAGGTTCCAAACATATCCATGATGAAGATGTAAATCTTGGAATGCAGAAATGGATGCAAGTGAAGAAAGAGAACAAAATAGAGATTTTGCTACAAAAAGAAAAAGAAAATTCGTTTAATTCATATCAGGAGAAGGAACAATGAAAATTCCTTTAATTCATATAAGGAGAAGGAACTAACTTCTACCTGCAACATTTTCATGTCCAAAGGACCAACTTGTGATATTTTTTTTTGTTTTTTGTAAACTATATATCAAGCCCATCTTGTTCATTGTCAATTATGTTATATTTTCCTTCTGATTGTCCTGCTTGATGCATGCAATTTTATTTGTTCCTTGACTATCTTAGAGAAGAGACAAAATGATTATTGACTATCTTAGAGAAGAGACAAAATGATTATTGAGGCAATGGCACTATACTTTAGGTACCAAAACATTGACCACTGTTCTTGGGCCTTGGGATTCAATTTTATGGTGAAATGCATTCTCTGGATTCATGTCTTACTAGGAAGACTAGTGTAAAATTATTATTTTTTATCTCCAATCTATAGTTCAAAAAGAGACAATGAACCTAGATAGAAATCAATATCTGCATTGTGCCCTTGTTGACATATCCATGGGGAACATCTTATTACCCAAGTACAAAAGTGAAATAAAGAAAATCTTTCTTTCAGCCAGTGAGTTGAAGATTTATATTCTCCTTCTGGAATATGACAGTTAGAGCTTGTTAAAGAATGGGTAGGGTCCATTTTAACTGATGGAGGTCATTTTGTTGCCACTAAATGTATTTTTTTCTGTATTAGTGGATACTTTGCACCAATAAAGTGACACTCCTATACATACTATTATGCTTGTATTAAAGCTTTTTATTTTAAAGCACTTGAGCATTTCTCACGGGATTTTGATTTTGACTTTTACAATACATAAAAACTTTAGGTTGAACTTTAGTGTGAAGACTACTTAAGTTATGCTGGGTGTTTTTTACCATAATTCTGTCTTGATTATTAGTTGGCTAATGAAAGGTTGATTAAACTCGTAATCTGCATATGTTATAAAAAATGATGGTTCTACTAATCTCATATGTGTGCTCTATTGAATAGTTTTTCAGGAATAAAATAAATTTTTTTTGGCAAGTTTTGGAACCACACAACTGCTTTAAGTAGGTTTTAATATACCTTAGGATAACTATTTCTTATTTTAGGAACATTGTTCTGGTTATTTTGGACTGGTCCTAATAGCTTCTCTGCTGCCCTCATGTATAAATTGCTAGTCTTTTTCAGTGGCAGATAAAATTCACATTGAGCTCTTGTTGTTCTGATTTTCATTATGTGAATTTAATATACATAGAAAAAGAGAAATCTGATGTTTCAGACCTTTGTATTGACGAAGTCCATACTTTGCAAACTTGGCCTTGGAGAGTACTTGGAAAGCCCCATATTTTCACTCTTTTTCCTTGCATCAACCCCAAGTGGCTCTTCACCATTTAAGCCTCCACTCATCCCACTGCCCTTGCCATTTGAGCCATCAGTTGTATTTGAAAATGGTGAAGGAGGTGATGGAGGAGCCCTGAAATGAACACAATCTCCTCTTCGAAAATTAAAACATACTAAGTGATAGGTATTCACAACAAAGAGCATATCCTGATAAATAAAATACCAACACATTCAAATTGGGTGCACACCCAATACTTTAAAAAATAGAAATCTATCAAGAAAACTGCAGAGATATAAAATGTGGGTCACCGTGGGTAGGTTCAGCGAAATTGACATAGCTATAGCCCAGAGAGCATTGTGTATTGTCCCTGCACACTCCAACCAATGTAAGGATGCCAATATTTCCAAAGAATTCAGCGAGCCCTTTCTCCGTTATCTCTGCACCAAGGTCTCCCACATTCAAAGAAACTGCTACTGGAAAAGATGGTGCAGGCCGCTATCTGTTCAACAATACAAACCACTAGAAATCAATAACCCATCAAACAAATATAATACAACATCAAAAGGTTCCATTCGATCCTCCACGTTCTTGAAATGCATGAAAACCACCAAACTGAGACGGGAAAAAAAAGACTAACCACGACAAGCAGAGGAAAATGGAATATGAAGAAGACCCATATTGACATTTCCTTTTACAAGAGTTGCCAACTATCAGATAGACATGTTTGCGACATCTGCCCTCTGAGAGAGTTGCATGGTAACAGAATCATGCAGTAGACATGTCATGCAAGATGTGAAAGAACATGCGGTGCACGTGGACTGTCTCTAAAATGGCACTTGCTTAACTTTGTAATCACCCACCCACTTTTTCCATCAATATTTCCACAAAGAAAAGGAAAATACTACTCACAAAAATGCAGACAGCCAATGGGATAAAAGAAACTAAAAATTTAAATGCACTTTAAAAGAGGAATTTCCTCAGACCATATGTTAAATGAATGTTGCACGATTTCCCAAGAGCCAAGTAATGCTGGAATTTCAACCTAAAACATTAGTCTCCTGCCTTAAGGGCAGGGACTAATAATGTTTTATATCTGATTGTGAAATGCCTTCCTTGAATGACATGTACTGTATAATCAAAGAACTCTCTCAAATTCCCCCCATTTGCCTTGCTTGGACAAATTTCTTGTAGAATGTAGAGAGCTCATTTCCCGTGTATCCTGTAACGATTTTCTTGATTCACATTAATAGAGAGAAGGTGAATCGCATTCCCCCAAGGCATGCCGAACGTCGCCTCCCTTCATAATTTAATCATAAATCCTCTAAAGGAAATCAATCAAATCGTATTCTCCCTCGCAGAACTGTTACCTTGTTTTAATAGTTTGGTACTTATTTGTTATTATAGAAATATCTTGAAATCATTATATTGCATCCTTATTGTAAATTTTTATTGGTAACTATAATACTTCTATAATTTTTTTCCACAAATTACATTGATATAATTACTCATCTTAAATAGATCACTTACCATTACGAATATCCAACTTTATAAATATAACACTAGCGTATTCTCTCTCTCTCTCTCTCTCTCTCTCTCTCTCTACATATATATATATATATATATATATATATATAGGGTTCATGAGCAATTATACATATCAACACATTTATATTTATAATTTGATAAATAAAGAGATGTTTACAAAATGGGAATATAAAATGACTAAGAAGACTCTATAATGCATTAACTCAAATAAATATAGATCTATATCTATATTGTCATACACTCAAACCAATAATTTACTTGAATACATGGAGAGTTCTCTTACCAGAGTAGCTCCTTACCATATGAAGTTGAAGAGGCACTACATACTCCCCCTAAAACTTGACTTACTCCTAGAAGTCATAGAAGCTAGTAGGGAAAACACATAACACAATAGTACTAAAACCCTTTTAAACCAAGTTCAAAGCCATTCCTATTCCTTGGATTCAATATTATAAATAATAATCAGAGAAATGGTTAGCCTAATGAATTTTCATCTCTGGTGTAATTTTAAATTTGATTCCACAATAGAACTAATGGAAATGTTATTAATAATTATAAGTCACGGATTTGAATGTAAGCAACAATATAGATAAATTTCTTATAAAAGGAAAGGTTGACCATCAATGCGTTAAAATTCAGTTCTCCTTCATAAGGTTGTCATCATCTTACACTTTCATCTTCAAACAATAGTATACTAGTAATTCATTTTCAACATCCATTCAACATTTATACTTTACATAAGATTAAAAGAAAGATATTGTATCTCCTACTAATTAACAAATACGCTATTTTACACAATGTCACTCAATTGTAACACCATTTCATAAATTTATATGCAAGGTAAATAAATTGAATAATTCAATCTTCCTTAAAAATGCATCAAAATTTTCATAATACAATTTCCTTTTACTTTCAAATTTCACAATTCGCATAGAAATCAAGACAAGGAAAAACATGATGATACACTTCTACCTCTACAATGCAAAGTGAACATACTAGATGTGCATCCTACACACATATTCCAGTCCACATCACTGGGATTACACATCACAAGGGTCAAGAGCGTCCATCTCTCTAGAAAAGCTCTCACTCCAGGGTACAATACATGTCTCCTCTATATCTGGAATCCATATCCATTAATCATATTCCATAATCATTAACCATGATCCATGCCTCACTCAGTGGCTAGATGGTGTTTGGGCCTCACACACTAAGAGGTCCTCCATACAAACTATGTGCCCTATTCCTTGTTTGTGTAAGGTAGTTACCCTCCAAGGAATATGCACCATACATAGGCGGGTATTGGATACTAGTTGCATAATAACCTCACATACTCTGATCCTCAATGGTTCCCTACGGCTTCTTCCTCGTATACACTCACCAAGGTCTCCGCATACATCCTTTGCGGGGAATCACATCACAACACATGACCAACATATAAAAACACCAAAGAGATAATTGTTTAGCCACTGAGTTTTATCAATAATTGAAAATAAATTATATACTTCAACAATAAGATAAGAAATTACAAAAATGAATTTAATCATAACATAAATTTCATAATTTGTGGCGTGGGGTGTTCACCTTG
>MU224381.1:77413-97751 GCA_018584345.1 Thuja plicata
CTCTCTCTCTCTCTCTCTCTCTCTCTCTCTCTCTCTCTCTCTCTCTCTCTCTCTCTCTCTCTCTCTCTCTCTCTCTCTCTCTCTCTCTCTCTCTCACACACACACACACACACACACACACACATATGGAATTCATCGATGAGATATTTGGCCCACTGAATACAATTCATTTGTACATGTCCATTTTTCTGACAATAATAAAATTTGAATTATTTTCTAGTTAAAATGTTAAACTTTTTTCTAGCTAGCAAAGCAGTTTCCTCAATAATTAAATGAATCTTATTAAATCTACTTCCTTCATCAATTAAAGAAGACATTACAGTATCCAAACTAGGATTCATTTTGTTCAAAGTAAAAATAATATGATCAAAACTTGAGGGCATACTACTCAATAAGATCACCTTGGCATCACCATCATCATCAACTTTGGAGTTTACACCTGCAATTTGGTTAAGAAAATAATGAAATGTGCTTATATGTTGAAAAATATTATCTCCCTCATTCATCTTCAGTCTAAAATTTTTCTACTTTATGCACATTTTGGCACTAGAAGCTTATGAACCAAAAAATATGTTAAGCCCATCCCATATTTCTTTCAAAGTCTTTGATAGATCAATGTGATGCAAATATACATTTGATAAACCAAAACCAATTAATGTCATGGCCCTGCAATCTTTAGTCATCCACTTGGTTTCTTCATTTGTATGTTGTGGTTTTCTAACAAGTCCACTTACAATATCTCACAAGTCCTTTATAGTCAAATAAATTGTTATATAATTTTCCATTTGTGAAATTCATATCCTTCAAATTTTAAAATAGTTGTTAATTTGTCCATTTTGATATCCTTGTTACTAAAGAAGATCTAAAACAGCCTTAATTTTTTGAAAACTCCCTGTAAAAGAAATAAATTAACATACATGTATAGTTCACACAAACTTAATTTATTTATCTCAAAAGTGAGCTAGCTCTATGTAGATCTTTGAACTATCTCAAAAAATATTCATTGACACATGTTATATACCTTGTTTAATTTGCCATCATTTCTTTGAGATGAATGACCTTAAATATGTCTAAAAAAAATTGAATTACATACTTCATACAATACCAGTATTGTCTGAAATGCTTTAACATTTAGTGACACATAGGAATAGATCAGTTTGTCTTTAGGTGCAATTTTTGTGCTACATACCCTAAGAAAAAAATTATTTGATCCATCTTGTTAGCCTAAACAACTGGCATATGATCAAATATCAGAGGTAAGCTTTTACAATCTGAAAAGTAAAACTTTTCTTCATGGTGCCCATAGATGTTATGACCTGTAGATTATATCTAGAATAGAAGACTTAAAAAAGTGCAGTCATTTCTGATCTTCCTAACCAAAATTTACGCTTTCATGTATTTAATTACAAAACAAGAGTTGTGTTGTTGCAGCTATAGTCCTGCCTATCATGAAACGATGAAGACCAAATATCTATCTAGTTCACAATCTAGCAGAGAGTTCAAAAAGATAGCATCAAACCAATCGGAAAAGCTTGACTCAGCTGATGAATTTCAAGTTTGAAAAATTTACAGGAAGTTCAAACTAAGTTGCCTGGTGTCACCATTTTAAATATCAAGTAAAAACCTGTAGGAATTTAATTATGAAAGAAATGGTGATATAATGCAAAGGAAATAAGCAAACAAATCAGAATATTATAATTCAATGCTAAATAAATAAAATAAGTAGGAATTGTTTATATGCAACATGAGACACATGAATCCATGGGATACTTTTATATGCAAACTTACGCAGACTCTGCAAAGGATATTATCCAACTATTTGAGTTAATGGAGTACTCCTCAACATGCCTTGATCACATGAGTTTTGTTTGAATATTTTTAGTGCCTTTTAGCAAAGGAATTTCCCACTACAGTGAAAAACAATGTTAAACCTTCAATCCACCTCATCACTTTCACTGACATTATTTTAAGAACTATATAAGGAAAAAGAAACTTAGATATGCAATCTCACATAGACGCATATGGCATAAAATAGACCAGTCAATTAATTTTAACAAATAATATGACATATTTTATTTTTTCATGAATCTACCAATTGCATAAATAACATATAAATCCATGCTAAAAATATTTTTATCGATCTTGACAGTTTAAAACCCTGGCATTTAATGTGAAATTTCTTAGCAGCCCTTCTTCATATCTAAACTCAAATTAGCCAAAAAATTGAAGTCCCAGCTTTCTGATAGAAATATGTCAAAAAACACTTACCATAGTAATGCCTGTCAATGTGGTTAGATTGAGATATGAAAGTCTTGTTGGTAATAATTGCAGATAAACATATACAAAACCATAATTATAGTAGCAAATTAAACAAAGCACACATACACACATAAAACATAGTTGCACACTCCTAATTAGGGCATTTCTTCCTGAGACTCTGCACCTTACTAGATTCATCCACCTTGTAGGATTACAAGATGGCCAAAAAGCAGTGGTTGTCAATTCATAGCTTGAATCTGCAAGCATAAATGAGCACACACATCAGTAAAGTTTTAATATTAGTTAGCACTAACCCTGAGGTGAATGACTTGATGAAGGATGGATAACTACTGAATATTGTAGCCTGCCAGGGTTTTACAATCCATCAGCTGCTTCCCACTGTTCAGGAGAAATAACCTATTTATCCTATATTTTTTCCCTTACATTGTCGATTGTGTGAGAAGATTATAGCTCTAGGGTTATTTCCTTTGCAATCATAGTTTTCATGAATATCTACATCAGTTTTCCTACTCCACAAAAAACACATTGTTGATGATAGATGGGTTTCTACCTAAGGTCACTAGCTATAAGAAATCTATAGAATGGCTTCGGAGATTACACAATTATTTTGTTTGTGTGGTAGATCATTATAAGAGCAAATATTTATGACAATGAGTAAGATTTTAGAAATCACTAAAAGCATTTCATCTAATAAAAATGGCCAATCAACTGTATGTAGGATAACTTGTATGGTCAAAATTTTAGAAATAGTTTAAATTATTATTGACAATACAGGAAATAAAATTATAAAAACAAAGAAAATATTCATGGCCATATTTAATCCATTTCAAACCAAGGTATTCTCTTACTAAACCACGCTTCTTAATGATCAATAATGCGCTTCACTGAAAAGATAACAGAATGTTGAAGACATTAGACTAAAATATAAAATTCTCCATTATAGCTCTTGTTAGTTATTTAAGTATAATCAAACAGTAATCTAAATAACACCCAAGGTTTACCATCAAATAAAACAATATAATTTGTACATTGTCATCCCTAGTTAGACATTCCAGAAATATTTTAACACACTATTTTTTGCATCAACTATTCTTAGAAGTAAAAAAAGAAGATAAACTTGAATACATTGCTCTAACAATGATTTGAATACCAGAAATAAATAAGACAAAAAGATCTACTTTGCGGCTCTTTAATAAAAACTTTCATATACATCGTATCCAAAAGATTAGAAACCCTATAAAAGGGTTTACAAAATAGAACAAACTAAGGATAAGTAGAATGTTCAAGGCAAGGAGAAAACATAGTGCAACATGCTATCCATTTCCCTGGAAAGTTTCCTAACAAGCCAAGGATTTCCATGCTATTGTTATTATTGCCAAAAGCCCAGGGATTTGCTCCATATTGGTAGTCATCTATTATTGTTGCAAAAGGGTTTCTATGGAAATGTCCTTCCCTATTTAAATAAGGTTGTACATGACTTGTTACGCTCTCTTGGGTCTCATAGGGAATGGGTATTTTCTAAGAAGCTGAAGAATGGTATGGTTCCATTAATGGCTGCCCAACAACATATTCCATAACAGGAACTACATTGTTTTCAACACCAATAGTGTGAGAAGCTTTATTCTTTGTTCTTGTAAGAAAATTTATTCTATCACCAACAATTTCTAGCTTAGCATCTATATACTTAATCAAGTCCCGGAGCTTTTCCACACTGAGATCATTCAAACAATTATTCGAGCAAGAATACTTCAGAGAAAAACTAAAAATAATCAATTCCAACAAATGGAATAGAAATATATACTTGTCTATGTCTTAACAAGGAGTACACTTAGAAAATACAATTCAAAAATCAAAGGCGAAGACCCTATTTCATCTGTTGCAATGACACCTTTGCTTATGCAAATAGTAATAAAGATATACAAGTTTTGACATGAAAACACCATGTCCATTAGTATGCATAGGAAACCCATGAACAGACATGTCGTTGTACATTTCCATGACTTTCCATGACTCCCCAAGCTCTCTTTCTTTTCCAAATTTTCTGAGCGAAAAAAATAAAAAGACCCTTGGGAAAAATGAGGTGCATCAATGAGAATCTAAGAATATTAAATCCAAAAATTTAGAAAATTTAGTGTAATAAGTAATATTGCATGGACCATAGTATAAACGGGATGTGCACGATTATCAAGATGCAGATTAATATGAAACAATAGATTGAAAACAATAGTCCCCGCCATAGATGTCGGGACTAACAAAGAAAAATAGAGCTAAAACAAATTATTCTTCCATATATCCGACACTTTTTTATGGCATCAAAACAAATCTATAGTTTAGTTGCTTCTAAAATGCTCATTCCTCCTTATTCATAGGCGCATGACAAAAATGATCTAATACCAAATATAAATGGAGAAGAAGATCATAACACAATGCCATATTTTATTCAAACGGAAAGATTCCCTGAATAGGTGGTAAACATATAGTTAAAAACTATTATACAATCAGTAACAACAAGAACAGATAGTTAGTTTTCATATATTTTTGTGTAGCCCTGTGAGGCTTATTACTGATAGTTTTTATGCTACTATTCATAGTAATTACTCTGATTTAATGTTGTGGTTTAGTACTGTGATTTATGTTTTTGATAGGGGCAGAATTAGATTTGGTGATTCTGATTATGCTGCTAAAATGCTATACCTGCTTTGACTAGTTCCATTAATATGCTGTTAATGTGCTACTAGTCCTCTGTTCCACGGGCCAGCACCCTCTTGTTGCTTTATCTATCAAAAACCAGAACAGATAGTTAAAACTACTAATTTATGTAATAACACCAAAAAAAAATCAAATGCAAAGTAAAATAGTTCTATATTTATAATATTATTTTAGAAATAACTTACAATTGAATTTAATAACTATTATTTGATTTAAAAAAAAACTAAATGCTTAGGATTTGATTTTTTTATATAGAACTACAATTGATGGTATGGAAACTTCCTTGTTGATGTGGACTCTATACTAATGTTTTAAAAAAATGATAATTAATTTTACTCGAGTGCCTTCATTACAACATCCAATTGAATTTGCATGCCACCTCCCACAAACCTTAATTATTATGATTCAAAAAAGTATTGGAAAACATCATGGATATGCCATTTCCATTATTACAACTAAAAATTATAAAATGCAAAGGAAACTTATTCTATTTTTTTTTAATTGTTTTATAAACAAGAGACACATTTGTCAAGTATGCACTATTGTTTTTGATAGAAAAAAGCAGCAAGAGGGTGCTGGCCCGTGGAACAATGGACTAGAAGCACATTAACAACATATTAATGGAACTAGTCAAAGCATGTATAACAGTTTAACAACATAGACACCAAATTAACTCTGCCTCTATCAAAAACATAAGTCACATTACTGAACCACCAAATTAAACCAGAAAGCTTAAGACGAACAGTAGCATAAAAAGTATCAGTTTTAAGCCACACAGGGCTACACAAAAATAAAAAAAAATAACAACATTTCAAACAGAAAAACAGGGGAACCGAGGGCCTAGCCCAGCCAAAATTAACCAGCACATGGACACCAGAGATTAGTTCTTCCCACCCAGCTGTTTGGGCAGCAGGATCCTAGCCCACTCCTCCTATAGATACAGGAACAGGTCTTTGTTGACCTCGTCCACTTCCAGCCTGCTGCCCGCCAGCTTTTCCTTCCAGCGTGAAGTACTTCATCATGATGAGACAAATTTTTGGCCAGAAGTCTGGTAGCTCCTCCCTGTTGAAACCCCCATGTTTTCTCACCAGTAGCTCACTGTCCTTGAAAAATTGTTTGAGGCTGGTAGGGTCGGTAGTCCGACTGGTATTTTTGTATTTCCTCCCTGCCATAGGGAGCCTCGTTTCCTTGGCTATGACCTCTTCATTCAGCTGGAAGTGAATGCCCCCGACAAAGACACTCTTGTTGTTCTAGGATTTGATGAATTGTTTAGAGATTCGCTCGTCATGTCCACCTTTCATTCTTTCCATGAAACCCCAATTGCCAGTTTCTTTGTAGTAATGAGTCACCAACACATCAGAAGTGAAAGTCTCGTCGATGTTATCAGGCTCAATGCGGAGAATGTTGCCTCCCATTTCGAGGGTCTTCTCTTTCTGCACTAGAATATCTTTGAGATCTAAGAGCCGAGCATTTTTGCAGGCCATAACAAACCACTTGTTTTCATAAACCCTTTTCGAGGAAAGCTTATACATAAAATGTTGTTCTTAAAATTTTTTTGAAACCAGGCTCTGTACCGCCAGATCTAACGGATCTCCAAGTGCCATTAATAGCAATAATAGCATTAATATCAAGGATAGCCAAAAAAACACTTTGATTCGAACAACTCTTACTCCACACGTTCAAAAATTAATGATAATTCTTTATGGAAATTTGAGTTCTCCTTTTCATAATCATGAAATTTTCCCAAACACGCCAGCATGTGATCAAGTGAGAATTCGTAATGAATATGATAGCCTGGCACATTTAAACTGTAGTATTCATTTCTCCCACGATGAGTTGCTGAGTCACCCTCCAACTATTGAGTTTGATTTGTTTTAGGCCAATTGCAGCCATTGAGTCGGCGACCGAATTCCCCTCTCTGTATGTGTGGCCTATAGTCATGCACTGGAAGCTGTTGAGAAGCTCACATATTTCTATAATGATAGGTCTAGCACGCCATCCTACACTAGCACCACTATTGATGGTCTCAACAACCACTTTGGAATCCCCCTCAATTTCCAGTTGTCTGAGGTTCATTTGTTTCACGAATTTAATCCCACAGAGAAGGGCCTTTCCTTCCCCCTGAGAGACAGTGCAGTTATTTGTAGGACCAGAATAAGCTAGCAGACAAGTTCCATTGTGATCTCTCATCACACCTCCCCCTCCATGACCAAGGTTATTAACCGCCCCATCAAAATTTAATTTAGTCCATCCTTTGGGAGGGGTGGTCCATCTGGTAGTATTTTTAGCTATCCTTTTTGCATCATCAAACCTAGTGAACCCATCTAGGAGGTTCCAGTTGTCAGCAATTCTAACTTCTCAAGCAGCAGGAGGATAGGTAGGGAGCTTCCAATTATCCATTCTGGCATTCTCACACATGAGTTTAGTTCCAATATGGAGACAGGTTTCAGGGTGGTTACTATTCTCTCTGAAAAATCTTGTTGTTCCTTTCCTTCCAAATGGTCTAGCATATGTGAGGGGGAAGCATACGCCAGAGGAGTTGGAGTAGGGGGTGATTGGAAGGGGATCTCCAGTTGTTAAATTAATGTACTTCTCTATCTAGGGCCCACGAGGTACCCGATTTTCCGATGATCCCTTGCCAAATGCTGGTGGCATATTCACAGTGGATGAAAAGGTGGTTTACCATTTCTTCCTCCTTCTTACATAGGACACATCTATTTGCCATGGAGAAGCCTCTTTTTATGAGATTATCTTGGGTCAGGACCTTACCATGCATTAGAGTCCACCAGAAGAATTTTATTTTTGGCGTGAGCTGGGGGATCCACACCATCTTCCAGTCTTCTGGGTTACTCTCCTCCTTCAGAAGCAGATTGTATGCAGATTTAACAGAGAAAGTACCTACCTGGGTGGGGGCCCAGATAATAGAGTCATCATTCCCCAAAATTTTGATATTGGTCAGGTTATCCATGAGATCCTTGGCCAAGTGTTGCAGGTCTGGTCTGTCCCTTGTCCAATTAGGAACATCCAACCAGTCTCTACCATTGATGTAGCTAGAGGCTCTATTACCCAAGCTCGGTCTGAGATAGTCCATGAGGGGTTTGAATCTATGGCCCAGGTTAGGTTGATTCATGATCCAGTGGTCATTCCAAAATCTAATGGATCTCCCATTTCCAATTTTCCAGAAAGCACCTTTAGACAGAAGGGTCTTACATTTACATATGTTCATCCAGAGTTTGGATCCACTGGGGAGGTCACTGTTCTGGAATATCCTCCCATAGGGATGTCCATGGAGGTACTTAGCTTCCATTAATATGCACCAATCTACTTTTCCCTCTATGAGCTTCCATGCCACCTTCGTAGTAAGGGCCTTATTCATCAGACCTATTTTTCTTAGGCCCAGGCCCCCCATTTTTTTTGGGAGGCATACAGTGTCCCAATTGACAAGCAAAATCCTCCTCTTTTCTTCAAACCCTGCCCACAGAAAGGTTCTCTGAATCTTTTCCATTTTATTAGCCATGTTGCTTCTGATTTTAAAGAGGGATAGGAAGTAAACAGGGATCCCTTGGAGAGTGGAGGCCACCAGCTGAAGTTTGCCAGCATTTCTTAAAACCTTCCCCTTCCAACCAGCCAGTTTCCTCTAGGTTCTTTCAAGGATGGAATTCCATAAATCTTGGGACACCTCTTTGACCGTGAGGTGGAGGCCAAGGTAGGTAGAAAGGAGCGAAGCTGCCAGACAATCCAAAATTTGAAGCACCTTATTTTGTAACTCCATAGGGGTATTGAAGAAGAACAACTGGCTCTTTTGATAGTTAATACACTGTCCAGAAGCCCAAGCATAGCTTTCCAGAATTTGTTCCCATTGTCTAGCCTCAATCACTGAGGAATACCCAAAGAGGAAAGTGTCATCCACAAACTGTTCCAACACCACCTGAGGGAAGGTAGAAGCAGGTTTGATGCCTTTGATTCTTCCCATAGCGGACAACATACATAGGTTCCTACTAAGCACATCAACCACCATAATAAAGAGGTAGGGGGAGAGAGGGTCTCCCTATCTAAGACCATTCTCCGGAATAAAATAGCCACCAGGGGAGCCATTGACAAGAACATAGAAGCTAATAGTTTGAGTAAATTCTTGTATAATTTTGGTAACCTTCTCATTAAAGCCCATTTTAGCAAGGATTTTAAGAAGAAAAGACCAGTTAACTTTGTCATAAGCTTTAGAGATATCCAATTTAAAGGCCATACCTGGGACTTTTCTTCTGTCCATAGAATGGATAATTTTATGGGTTGTAATGGCCGCATCCAAGATTTTTCTACCCGACACAAAACCTTTATGAGTATTGCAGATAATTTTATCAAGAAGAGGCTTGATTCTGCCAATCAGGATCTTGGTAAGGATCTTGTAGAAGGTACTGCATAGGCTAATGGGTCTGAAATCTAGCATAGTAGTAGGATTGTCATGCTTAGGGACCAACACAATGTAGGTTTGGTTATGTTGTTTGAGAAGGTGCCCAGTCTTGAAGAAGTCTCTGGCAGCCCTGGTAACATCAATCCCCACAATTTCCCAATATTCCTGTAAAAATGCTAGAGGGAAGACGTCTGGTCTGGGGGCTTTGTAAGCTCCCATATCAAAGACTGCCTTCTTGGCCTCGTCGTCAGTGACCCGCTTCGTAAGCATGTCATTGTCAATAAGAGTAAGAGCACTTTGGATATGGTCTAGGAGCTAGTTTTGGATGTTGTTTGGACACGTAGGGCCTTTTTCAGAGTACAGCCCCTTAAAGTAGTTAACCACAGCCTGGTTGATTTTATCCTTTTCCTTGACTTCATTCCCCCCCTCATCGATAAGAGAAGAGATGGTATTTCTTCTTTTATGGATGTTGGCAGACCTATGGAAGAAGGCTGTGTTTCTGTCCCCTTTAGCAAGCCACTGGATTCTGGATCTCTACTTCCAGTAGATTTCTTCTTTTTTCAGGGTTTCCTACCACTTGTGTCTAGTCAATTCCTCCTCCACCTGAATTTGGGGCAGGTAGCTTCCAGACGCCAATTGGGCCTGAAGAGAGTCAAAGGTTTCAGAGAGATCCAATTTCTCTTGCGGAAGTCTCCAAAATTGTGTTTGCTCCACCCTTTAACCTCCCTTCTGATAATTTCAAGCTTTTGGGCTATTCTGAACATAGCAGTACCCCTGATATTGGTCTTCCACCAGAATTTCACTTGATCTCTGAAAGATGGGGGAGAGCACCACATAATTTCAAATCTGAAGGGTGCCAGGCTGACCTTAGGAGTGTCAAGCCAGCATAGCAAGAGGGGGTTATGATCTGAAGTAGTTCTAGGGAGGGAAGACAAGGAAGAGTTCAGGCAAAGGTTCCATGAAGAGGTAGCCAGGACCCGATCAAGCCTCACCTAGATTAGGTGGGCACCCTTCCTATTGTTGGACCAAGTGAAGGGTTTTCCCTTCGGAGTGATGTCCAAAAGACCAGTGGAAGATATAAAATCAGCCAACTCCCCGATGCTATCCGAGTAATCCATTAGGCTGCCACACTTTTTTGATGGATAAAGGGGGGTGTTGAAGTCCCCTACCAGTAGGAAGTTCGTTGAACTGTCCTGATCTAGCCGATGGCCAAGATCAATCCACAGGGAAGCTCTACCATACCTAGTGTTAGGTGCATAAATATTGAAGGTGGTCCATTCAGTTCCATTCTTCCTAAAGTTGACATCAAGAAAGTTAGGGGAAGAAGTAGCCAGCTGACCTGTTATTCTGTTAGGGTTCCAGAGTGTAGCAATACCACCGGACGCACCCGCAGCTTCTAAGTAAAGGAAAGTAGCCCCCGGCCAAAGATAAGGCACTAGGGTAGTGAAATTACTAGAAGACATCTTAACCTCTTGTAAGAGTAGGACATCCAGCTTGAGATCAAAGATGTAGTGTTTGACAACATTTTGTTTCAGGGAGCTATTCAAACCCCTCACATTCCAAGAGAGATAATTCATCTCTTATTTTTAAAACTAGATTCCAGGGTTTGCTGCCTACCTTCTGCAACATCCCTTGTGGACCCTCTCAATCTCCTTGCCCATTCTGAAAGCCTTCGTCTAGATGTTTCCATACCCACATCGGCCTTTTTGTAATTGTTTTTCTTTTTCTCTGTTTTCCATTCCGCATCCTCATCCTTCGAACCATCTAGGGAGCTAGAGGAGTTCTTCTTCACAACCTTTGGGGGGATTTAGCAGCCAGGTTTGGGGCTTGTAACTCGAGAGCAATAACAATGGCAGGCTACTCCTCCTTAGTAGGATTAGTCATCCTCCCCTCAGGGGGGCATCAGGGGGGTTATTACCGGCTCTGCCAAAGGTTGGGGACAGGTTCCTTTGTAGACAAATCAGGAGTAGAGCACCCCATATCTAACTCTTGGAGGGGGACGATCTCACCTTCCTCAGGTGCCAGATCATCCGATTATGTTTCGATGGCCACCAAGGGTGGCCTCAACTCCAGCTTTTCCTCTTCACCTAAGGAGGGTGGAATCTCAGCTATTCATTTGTCCTTGTTCCCTTTTTTTTGTCCCTACTTGGGGTACTTGCAAGTATCACTAGTGTGGCCTCTGCTATCACAGTTCTAGCAGAATAGGGTAGCATTTTCATACACCAGCGCTTGGGTCCATTTGCCCAGTTTAGATTTTAAAATAACAAAGTTGGGTAGGATTTTATTCATAGAGACATTCACACAGAATCTAGCAAACACCAACCTAGATTTAGAGCGGGTCACTTGGTCCACTGTGATGAATGAACCAAAGGAGTCACCTATCCATTAGAAGACTTGCTCATCCCAATATTCAAGTGGGAGGCCAGGGAGACGGACCCAAACTAGAGCCGTTCTAGTTAGATCCATCACCGGATTGAATCCGGGTTTCCATTTTGCAAGGGCCAGGAAGTGCTTCCCATAAACCCATGAGCCCGAAAACACACTGGGCAGGTCCTCGAGAGTGGTAAACTTAAAAAGGAAGAGTCCTCCCGGCATAGCTGAAACCAAGACAGAACCCTTGATCTTCCACTGGTTAGACACCCATTTCCTAACCATTTCTATGGTAGGTCAAAAGTTGAAGAATTGACCAACCAGGGCTAGCTGAAAGTCAGCCATCGTGTGATTCACCACTGAGTCCGGGAGTGACAGTTCAGCGCCTTCCTTAGTCTGAACGAAATCCACCAAAGATTGTTGAGCTTCTCCAACAAGGGCCCCTTTCCAGTTAGGTTTAGGAGACAACTGGGAATCAGTCGATGAGGACACTTTTTGAGATTCCTCCATTGACTCAAGCGCTGGGATCATGACAGAGGGAATCTAGGGTCCATCAGGGCCAGAAGGTGGGTCAGTTGTAATGACTTAAATTTTTTTAAATATTTAATAGCTAAAGAATTTGTTGAAATGAGACAGATAGATTGAAACCTTGATGTATTATTCAATAGAGTGGAGAACATTTATACAAAATAGTTGGTGGTTACATAAACATCAGTTATCATGCAACCGTACAACTGATCACACATCTACAATGTAATACAATTTATGCCAATATCTCCCCCTTATTATGTTGATCCTAAAAACATCAAATTCAGCTTTCCCTAGGGACTATCATCCCAAAACAAGAAGCTGACTTGAGATGATGGAAGTTCCTCCATCCTCTGATTCCGCCAACCTCTAGAATGATCCTATTACACTTTATCATCCAAAAACAACAACCAAGAGATCATTACAACCTCTAAAGGCCCAATCAACATGAAAAAGATTCTTAAGTGCATTTGTGAAGATCTATGATGAAATGGGATGTCAAGTTCAACTGAAAAATATGTCTATAAAGGTACATCTTCAACCAAAATATTGACGTCACAAATCATTCATTGCAATAAACCAATAAGGAGTCCTTCACCGCAATAAACTAATAAGAAGTTTTGAATTTGTAACCTCTCCTTACATCAATATTTCATATCTCCCTCCAAATTATATTAACTTTATTCCTTCGAATCAATTTTTTTTTTAATATATTTTGCCTCTAAGAAACTTGATCATGTGATCATGTGAGCCCACAACATCATTTACAACCACTCTCTTTACTCTTTAGCGAATTTGAAGTAGAATGAAAGAAACTTCAATAACTACTATAACTATCCAAACAATCCACATTTGTGTTATTGAAATTAAATACTGATTTCCCACATCTCCTAGCAATTATAACATGCCATGTTCACAAGTTGGACATAAAATGACTTTATAAACTCCCAAGGGGAATGGGCAAAGAATTTCCACACCTGAATATCCTTCCGCTATAAAAATGTTAATTTCTTCCAATATTGAATGCAAATAGGCGGTCACTCAAAACATATCATGGAGTTTGTTAAATGGATGATGGATTGAGATGTGTAGTGCTATGCATCTAAGAAGGAACAAGTAGGTGACAACTTACCATACCTCAAGGCTTCTCTACAATTACGAGATATAAAACATGCTCTTGCTTAACCATAAAACAAAAAACAAACAACCACATCTATATCAAATTCACTCCTATTGCGCACATAGAAATATTGTCTTCTCATGCACGACCTTCAATATTTGTGCCTTCTCCTTCACACATTGCCAGAATAAACTCTATGATGTGTGCTGTAAATCTGGTCTCTTCCGTCCAATATAGTCTCCAATGCCTTACATATCCACAATATTCTCATTCCATTGTTGCATAAATGGAAGTTCACGAATGTAATAGAATGGATTCAGGGACAAAGATCAAGATAATCAAGGAAGCACCTCTATTAACTCAGCCATATAAATTGAAATGTTCCGAATTAGGAAAATAGCAGTTCAACAACAAAATATAACTACTCCAGGCACTATGTCCATAACTCCTATGATGAACGTAGCATCCAAGGGGCGGCTCATGAGCTGCAGTTTTGCACATTGAAAATATGATTTCCCATGATATCCTCAGATACATGTGTTGACTCTTCCATTTTATTTCTCACCACTCATATCCCTATTCAGAGATATGGGCAAACGATGCTCTGATACCAAATGTTGGAGCGAGACAAATAGATTGAAACTTTGATGTCTTATTCAATAGAGTGAAGAACGTTTATACAAAATAGTTGGTGATTACATACACATTAGTTATCATGCAACCGTACAACTGATCACACATTTATAATGCAATACAATTAGTCTTATAGAATTTAGATAAGTTTGAGGAAAATCTTTGAAGATAAAAGATATAGTCATAGACTAAAAGCTTTAGTATTATAGTTAAAATTTTATACAAATAATTATCTTAATAGTCATTTAAGAATTATGAGAAATAAATTTTTGTAAAATTATTAAGTATCTATTTATTAAATATATAAATTAGATTTTTTAAATATAAATTAAAAATTGAAACTATATTAATATCAATGTGTTAAAAAATATAGATTTAAATATATTATATTCATTTATAAAAAAGAAAGAAATATAAAAAGACATTGAAGTTGAATATATAAAAATAAATATGTGTTTTTATAATAAAGATTAAGGATTTCAAGATACACTTTTAATAATCTAATAAAAATAAAATACACTTTTAATATAATATAGATGAAAGTCTAGTCTACTAAAGGTGGACACCACATGTCTGCTATTGCATATGTAAAATCTACAACATGTGCAATAGTGGACATATCATTCAAGAATTTAATATAGTTTGACATTTTATAAGATGTGTATTTTGGAAAAGGAAAAAAATGAATTATATACTTAGTGCTTTATATAAACCAATGGAACAAAATATAAATGATATTTGTACAATTATTTAAAATATAAATTATATAGTTTTTTTTTTTAATTTCTAATTCTCTATAATAATTAGCCAAATTGATGTGAGTGGACGACTCATGGTCTTGGGTTCAACTCTCCCCGGCTTTAACTGATGAATTGTGCTTGCGGGGTGGGTGCTTCATCCTTAGGGGATTAGTCTCACCCCGGCTCGCCTCAAGTATATACTCCTCGCTAGAAAAAAAGAAAAAAAATTAGTCAAATTGATAGGAAAAATTAAATTTATTGAATTTTGTAATGCATAAATATAATAACTTACAATTGATCTTATTTAATAATTTTTTTAAAATTATTTAATTACTTACTAATAAAAATATTATACAAAATTACATTTGTCACTGCTATGTAATTGAATTTCTTACAACGTCCAATACAATTCACATCCTTTTTAAGCACAATAAAAATCATTAAGAGGCCAATGTAATTAAAATGAATAAAGTAAAGGTAAGATACAATCTCCCATAGGAATTACATGCTCATTAAGCACATAGAACCCATTAAGGCGCCAACTAATAATTACTAACCTAATTAAGTTATTAAATGTAAATGTAACAGAGTAACTTAAAGTTTAAGGCAGTGGCGAGGATAGGTTAGAACCAAATCCCACCTCCCACAGAGCACATTATTATTGGTAAGAAAACTGTACAACGGCGTTATTTAAACGTTCCGTAAAGGCTCAAAAAACTCTCAATACAGCTGAATTGGCCATATTTCGACGTTTCGTACATCTATATATGAGTATGATTGAATTCTTTTAACAGCAATCATAGAGTTTAGATATTGCACGACAGTTACCCTATGCTGTATACATGGAAGTCGCAGATTAGTAGCATACTACGCAGCTCTAGAGACCCCGTTACACCCATTTCCGTGCAAGTTTCTTCTTTATACCAAATGCACTCCTCTCTCAAATACACACATACATATGTATATATACGTTAAAACATGTAAAATTATTATTCTCAAGAGATGGAGATATCTTTTATCTTGTTGTTTAGGGCAATTTTCCTGTTGATTGCAGGGCAAAGTGTATTTTCTGCAACAGTCCCTGCTTTGATATCGTTCGGGGATTCTACAATAGATGTCGGAAACAACAACCATCTTCTCACATTGGCAAAGAGCAACCATCGTCCTTATGGCCGAGATTTTCCTGATAAAAAATTAACCGGTCGATTTTCCAATGGATTCGTAGCCACAGACTACGTTGGTATGGCTAACAAATTCCCTTTTCATGTCTGATTCATTTTGGGATTTTTCTCTATTGAAAGCCTCATTTTCAATGATTTAAAGCAAATTGAAGTATACTTATTTTGATTTTTGTAATCTTCTGTGCAGCTTCTATGCTTGGACTGGGACCTGCAACGGTTGGATATTTGGATCCGGAAGCTAAAGGAGATAAAATTGTGAGGGGCGTGACATTTGCTTCTGCAGCATCTGGTTTCTACCCTGGGACTGCGAAAATTTATGTTAGTAAAATCTTGAGCTTTATTACTCTTGAGAAATCAATTTGCTTGAAAACTGATTAACTCTAACTCTTCTGCAGAACGTTTTAAGTTTAGAAGACCAATTGGATTTGTACAGACGATACAGAGAAGACTTGGGCCGTGTGGTCGGTGTTGCCAATGCTTCCACAATTTTATCCGACGGTGTTTATTTCATAAGCACCGGCAGCAATGACTTTCTTAACAACTACTACTTCAATTTTATTCTTCATATTAAATATAATCGGTGTCAGTACAGAAAACACTTACTCAATCTTTTGTCCAATTTCTTACAGGTAATTTCTTGAAACAAAAAGATCGTGTTTTCCGATTGAATGGAACATCAAGAACGATATGAATGTATAATTTTGTGCATTGGAATGCAGGAGCTTCAAAAAATGGGTGTACGTAGAGTTGGCGTGTTATCTCTTCCTCCGTTTGGCTGCTTACCTTCGCAAATAGCACTGCATGGTCACGGAAAACAGACTTGTGTCGAAAAACTCAACAGAGAGGCTTCTATTTTTAACTCGAAAATTCTTAATCTATTGCAGAAATTGAACGGAACGGATGGCATGAGGTTTGCTTATATAGACATTTTCACCCCACTCAGTGACGCTGCAAGATTCCCTGCAAAGTATGGTGAGATATGTCGCCATCTTTTCTTTGGAATTCCTTATATTTGTTCTAATTTCATACCCCAATATTTATATTTAGTGTTAGTATGGATATTTTACATTACATTCCGTGATCCTATGAGTATATTAGAAAACATAGAGAGATTCAAAGTGATGGATTATCAAATGTGATTCAATGTTGAAAATTTCATAGGATCAAATTTAAAAATATCACTGCTTTATAGTTCATTGTATAGAATTTATTTAAATCAATGTTTGAGATTACATTTTATGATCTATCATTTGGATAAAAGAGTTGTAGATCATGATGTAGTATGATCTTAAAGATCGATAGATGTAGTATGATCTTAAAGATCTCACGAAGTCTGATTTAAAAGATCTAATTTTCTTTCTACATCTCTCTTATTCTAATAATAGACCATGAAATGTGATTCAAAACATTAATATCTATACAGTTGAATCAAGAAATATAACATGATAATCGTTATAAACATTAGAAATCTATTATCTCAAAATAACCATAAATATATTATAAATGGTAAAAATCTGAAAGTATTGTGCTTGAATGAGCACAGGGTTTGTAGAAGGGCGGAGAGGATGTTGTGGAAGAGGGCATATGGAAGCGTCGATCTTATGTAACGAATATAGCTTTGGCACATGTGCGAATGCTTCAAAGTATGTATTCTGGGATGGTTTCCATCCATCGGACAGAATGAACTTTCTTCTTGCACAATCTCAGCTTCCCAAACTTCTCAAAGATTTGTTATGACAGATGTGCTGTACTCATCTCTGATTTTAATATCATTTCGTATACTAAATTTCCATATTTATTGGGTTATATGTTGTAACATTTAATATAGACGGTTGAAAGAAACATTTCTAAAACTGTATAATCAATTTAAAAACTTGTAACTTGTTATGCCATGGAGAGCCCAAACAGTTTACCTTAATTCTTTTTAGTTTGAAGATTATATTGAGCTTTTCATGAATCAGTTAGGATTCTTACTGTTAGAATGTTTTACAATCTGAGTTAGTTGATAGCCCATAAGTGATCAGATTATGTATTTGAGACTCTTAACCGACTCTTATGTCATATTGATCTTCTTATCAATTAATTAAGATTCAAATCTTAAAATTGAACAACTGAACTCTTTGAGAGCAATCCAGCTTTGATGGGAGTGATTACCAACAGAATATGCAATGACTCACATGAAGGGACGTATCTTTCCCCGAGCAAAGATATTGAATGAGTATACTTTCCGCTTGCTAACTTAGATTTAGTCTTACCTTGCTTTCTTCCGCTATTAAATTATTTATTTCCTTACTATAAGTTATTATCATATTAGTTGAAGTTTGCTTTTCCGCGTTTTCTTGCATTGTATCTTACACTGTCAATTATGACTTTCTTATGAAACCAGTAATATTAGCTAGAGTCTTCAATAATATATGTAGAAAAACGATCACTACTCACCACCCAAAGGATTAGAACATGCGGTTTGCCTTTTTTTCCTACATATTGTAGATAGTTCAGTATGTTTTTATACTTAAACTATAATTTTGCATAGTTATTTATTAAACTATGACTTCTTAGGAGCGATATATTATCATATACATCTAATTTATTATTTTATGAACAATGTGTATATGACATTTAAAATGTATATTAAATTTTTTATTTTATATGTTAAATTTTAATTATTATTAAATTATAGGTTAGTTAATGAAAAAAGTTAGGTTAATTTATTAACAAAAATTAGTAAAAAACTTAGGCGGCCATGTCTATTGGAGGACTAGATAGATATCAATTTTGATGGTGCTTCCAACAACAACCATGGCCCCTCTCGCATTAGATTGGTTTTGAAGTATTCTCACTATGGGGTTGAAGAGGATTGTTGAGGGAACTAATAATGTTGTTGAGGCAATTGTGGGTCTTCATGTCGTTAGACTTGGCAAAAGTTTGATGGTTTCAAGAATACACTAGAAAGGTGATTCTCTCATTATTATCAATGTCATCATTACTAGGAGTGCAAAACCTTGGCACCTACAAAAAAATTAGTTTTGCAATCCAAAAAGGATTATCCTTGTTTGACAAATTTCAGATAAGCCATGCATGGAGATCTGTCAATGAGGTGGTAGACGCCCTTTCAAAGTGGGTGCTAACATTTGATGATGAAGGAGAAGAACAGGTGGAGGATTTTTGAAATCTTCCCCTTCATGAGTAACATCACTCTTCTGCTACCAGATGATAGCATTATTAATGATTGTTGCAGGGAATGTGTTGATGGGGCGAGGTTGTGTGCAAGGCCTTTTAAGGAGACAACGACTATCCAACCAAAAGATTCCTTTGGCTGGATGCCCATGCCATACCAATTTTCCATGTCATGTTGTGTGTCGGCTCATACCCCACACCTTTACGTATTATGTACCTGTCAGAAGTCAAATCATGAGGAATGTTATGTAGGTTTATATGAATATTTAAAACAATTGTTTAGTTTCAAATTTTTAAAATATAGATTAGATTTCTATGCAACAATTGCTTTTTAGGATTTACTTTATGTTTTCTAATGTTTTATTTGTTAGTTTTTACTAAGATTGTTATGTCAAATTATTTATTACTATACTTTCATATAGTAGAATTTTAATTTATCAAATAATAAATATAATCTATTAATAGTTAATTATATATATTTTTACTAATAATTATATACTTTATTTTTTGATGTTTTAATTTATATTTATTTTAAATAAAAATTATAACATATAATATATAGTTTATTCATTTCAGAATATATATTATATAAAAATTTTAATAATATTATTATTTGACTTTTAAAATACATAGTAAATTTTTAGTACATAGAATATTATATATTTTGATGTTAGTTGTCTTTGCTTCTAGTTTCGTTTGTGTGATTGTTTTTTACATCAACATTTAACATCACAATCACAATCAAATTCAAAAACAAAGACATATCATCTTATACATTATAGAAAGTTTCTCCTCTTGTTTTAATATTTTTAATAATAAATCTTTTATCTATTTTTTAAATATTTTTTATATTAATTTAATTATTATATTATGATTTTAAGATATATATTTTATGAAAAAATTAATAATCTAGCTTACATATGTATTTTAAAAAGTTGTCATCATATTAGTTAAACAAATCTTTAATAAAATTAATATTAGTATGTTTATTAGAAAACTTATAACTATAAGTTTTCTATTTGATAGTATTTTGAGAAGAATTTTTTTGATAGATAAAAGCAGCAAAAGGGTGCTGGCCCATAGAACAGGGGACTGGAGGCACATTAACAGCAGGTTAATGGCACAATCACAGAGAGTAGTAGGATTTTACTGTTAACTGTTAACACCAACATCTAAGCTTTTACCTCTATCA
>MU224381.1:106695-123046 GCA_018584345.1 Thuja plicata
TGTGTTTGCACTCTCTGGCCTATCGGCCGCCATAGCTTCTGTCTATTCTTCTGTCTTCTTCATTCTCGTAGCAGTTGTTTTGCATGCAGGTGTTTCTTGGGTAGATTGCGTATCAGCAATCTCAACACATAATAGTGATATTGCTATCAGGATTCAACTGTGTAGTTTTTGAGTCAAACTCATTGACCCATAATTCATGAGTAGTGGTTCACATGAACCCATCTCTCATGAGAATGGGTAGAGTACGAGCCGACATAGATGGCATGGAAAAATGGTATGATATAGGCATCCGACCAAAGGAATCTTGTGGCTGGATAGTCGCTGCCTTTTAAGGAGGGCAGGTGTCCTTTCTTTATTCGATAGATTGAGGTGTGCATTGGTGGAACGACTATGATGGAAGAAAACTTCACTTTGCTTACCACTCGGCAACAAGTTGCCTTTTATGGGTCAGTTGTGTAGCTCAATGCATGAAGAGATTATTCAATTGCCGCAATACGGATTCGTTGACTGCAGCTTTGGAGGTGCTTGGTGATGGCTTCATTGATGCAATTAAGCACCGTTATAAAACAAATATGGACGTCTTGTCTTTGATTCTAGCTCGGAGCCTAGAATTGGCAGAGAGCGAGGAAGAAATTAGATGGGTAATGCAATCTTTGGTGGATGCAGGCTTGCTTTTCGGAATAGAGTATATGATGGAGTGGGCTATTCCATGGGTTAGTTTTGACGTGTGTGAAGGCATCGCTAAACTGAGGGTGGCAGATTCTTATGAATTGATCACCTTTATCTAGTGGCCCTCTAGAGTGGATAGAGATGAAAGAAGGATCTGCGCGTTATCAGGGTGAGAATCCTTGAAGCTCTCTTTATGGTGATGGGAATACATGGTGAGCCAAGCCTTTGTGGTGGTGAACCAGCCAGAGAATGCAAGGAAGAAGTGGTCAAGTAGGAAACGGGCGACCGCCAATGCTACTAAGGTAGGGACAGGGGGGAATGGGGCAGATTAGGTGCTTCTTTCTCGGGGTTTGGGTGTCTCACCCAATTTTGGTGCCTTTGTCTTGCACTTTGATTTTTTGAAATGGCGTTTTCCTTTGGGTACCGTTTGTTTTGCGGAATTGGGGCGGAATTGGGAGTGACACTTTCCGTTTTTGTGAATCTGACGTTTGTTTCTCTAAATTGCAATTCCGGATTCGTCAAGCAAAATCGGGTTTAGACACCAAAATGAGTGGCATCATCTTCCCACTGAATAGGTGGAATTAGAAATCATATCCTAGTTTTGTGATAATAAGGTTTTGAGTCAAATTCCAATTCCCCAAGATGCAAAATCAGGATTTCAAAACCTGGTTTTGTGATAATAAGGTTTTGAGTCAAATTCCAATTCCCCAAACAAACGGGGCCTTGGTGTTGGTTAACGCCTTTTGGCTCATGTCTAGGATAGGGGTAGGGTTTTTATTTTTTAAATGTACTTTTGTATAGAAACTATGGAGGAAGAATAATTGGTCATGGCCCCTATTTTTGGTTGTTTGTTTTCTAAGGTTAATTTGCTAGGTGTAAAGGGTGGTCAAGGGGAAGTAGTTGGATTTGCTAGGGTGGTGTTTATCTAGGTGATGGTTAGGTGGTGGTAGGGTGGCATACTATTATTATTGATGTAATTATCACAATTTACTTTTCTTTAAATAATATTAATAAAATAAATGTTATTATCGATTTCAAAATAAAAAATAATAAAGTATCATTAAATTATATAAAAAAAAGTGTTAAGTATGTCTTTTATTGTATATGTTAAATGATATTAATAAAATAACTATTATTACAGTTGATCAAAAAATAAAAATAAAAAATAATTTATTGTTAAATTATATAAAATAAAGTGTTAAATATGTATGGTAAATCTTTTTCAAATATTGTTAACCTTATAATATATCACATATATATTCAACTTAAGTTTCACACTATAACTTCATATGTCCCTAGATTGTACATGTTCAAAATTAAATTTGTCTTAGAGATTCGCCAAATAAACAAATGATAAAGTGCATACAATTATAGAATACTTATGAACATGTGTAGTTTCATTTTTCCCTTCAAATATATCATTTTGATAACTCCTCTATATACAACAGTTTTATTAAAAGCATATCTATTCTCATTATGTATTGTATGAAACTCTAATATAATTTCTAGTTTCTCTTTGACGACTTGTAGATCATGTGTGTGAGAATGTTTGTTGAATGATTCATTTATTCCTTCTAGGTATAATTAATTCCATATTTTTCCTCTTTATTTATTCTTTCTTTCCTATGATTCATTTTCATGGATTATCCTAATCATATTTAACAAGGTTATCTTTTTCTAGTTGTTTTATTATATTCTAAGTACATCTTAAAATATTAATTACAATTTTTTTATGAAACACATAACATTTGTTAGATTCTTCAATATTCTCTTTTATAATTATATAATGAACAATGTTAAATACATACTATTGTACAAATATTTATTATTTTATTAGTTGTATATTTTATTTTATTTTTCATAAAGTATTCAGGATGATATATAGTAGAGATGGTTACAAATATGTATGGTTAGTTATTAGGGGTAAAAGAGGTTGTATAAATATCTAATATTTGACACAAAATAATATTAACCAAGGTTAAGTTGACTAATAGTATATAAGTAGGACATATTTTCCACAACAATTGAAATTGTGATATTGCTATTAGGATTCAACTGTGTGGTATTTTGAGTCAAGCTCATCAACCCATGTTTCATGTGTAGTGGTTCACAAGAATCCATCTCTCATGAGAATGAATGGAACCCTTAGCACTCATTGCATCTAGGTGATGCCCACAAAGGTGAAGCAGAGGTTTAGTGCTAAGTGTTTTGTTCAATCTCATGAGAGATGGGTTATTGTGAACCACTACTCATGAAACATGAGTCAATGGGTTTGACTCAAAAAACCACACAATCAAATCCTAATAGCAATATCATAATAGTATATAGTCTAAGAATCAAAGTTCAAAAACACCCAAAAATAAGGAAAAAATGGAAAGAATACATGCTCAAGGACCAACTACAACTTTCTCAAGCCCTCCACAAACTCTAGCTACTCGTTTTATAAATTTTCATATTTGTTATTTAATGGCAATATTAAGCATTGTTATAACAGTAACTATACCTAGGATTCTACAAATCAGTACAGACCACTCCAAAAACCTACTCAATAGTTTATTAAACTTCCTTTTCAATAATAATCACTCTCATATCATACACATGTACTCATATGTTGAATAACACTAACTACTCACCCTCTTGAATATTATAACATGGGATATGCTTTTAAAGACACATTGTAGGTAGTTCATTATATTTTTAAGTGATTGATCATATTTATATTTACTTTCTAATAAATATAACTATATTTTTGCATAGTTGTTATCGTATCATTGTAATTTTCTTAAATCCACTAAATTACATTACATATCTAATTTAATGGTCTATAAACAGTATGTATGAAATTGGTACTGAATCTTAAAACTTATTTATTTTATGTAATATATATTTTTTATCATTAGATTATTCAAAAATAATGTGTTAGACATTAATTTCATATATTTTGATAATATTACCTATAACATAATACAACACATACATTTAACTCAATCTTCACAATAGTATGCCTTCATATTCTCTCAACTTGCATATGTTCATCATGGAGTTTTACCTAGGAGATTCACTAAATAAAAAAATGATATAATAAACAAATGGGAAGGGTTTGAACATCTAGAAATATTTTTCAAATTTTAGCTATGAATATGATTAGATCCAAATCATATTGAGTATAATACATGATTCTTTTGGAGAGGTCATGTAAGATAAAAAATGGAGTCAGTAAAGAATGATACGGTTAACAAAATAGCAAGTGTGAAATTTTTTAAACAAAGTGTGCCAGTGGAAGATATAATACACCATGATGTCTAGTATGCAATGAAGGGAATTTCATACAAAATATCTTATCAAAACTATGAGGTTCTGTAACTTTTATTGTCATTCACATGACATATCAAATGGTAATAGAAGATGAAAGATTTTATCTGTGCAATATGATAAGACTACAACTATTGGATATCCTAGAGAGGACCAAATATTTAACATGTAATAGTTTATGTTTGGGTCTCTTATTATCTATTTGGCATTTATATTTCTGAATCAACTACCTAGATAAAGGAGAAGGTATGGAACAAATTTTCTTCTATTGCTACTCTAATCAAGGGACATATTAGGAGTTTTTCAAGGAAGATACTAGTACTTGCAATACCCTATATTGGGTTTTTTTCAAAAATATGCCAAATGAGATACAAGAAAGGGATAGGTTCCCTTATGATATGGTCCAGAAATAAAAAGAATGAGGTTACTTTATTAATGGATAAAGACCACTATTTCATTGAGGTTGTAGAACCAAGAACATGTTGGTTACTAGAGATCCCCTATGAGGTTACTAGTAGAGAATGTGGATAAAAACATTGAGATCTTGAACTACAAATGCATAAGGATTTGCATGAAGAAAAATTTGGGAATGCAGAGGAGTTGATGAATAAGATGATTAGGAAGAAAGTAGAGAAGGGGCATGAGAAGAGGATGAAGAATTAATTCAAGAGAGTGAACTTGTTTTGAGTGTCAAAAGCCTTTGGTTTTCCCTCTTCATTAGAAAGAAG
The DNA here is from genome assembly GCA_018584345.1 of Thuja plicata. Lineage (NCBI taxonomy): Eukaryota > Viridiplantae > Streptophyta > Pinopsida > Cupressales > Cupressaceae > Thuja > Thuja plicata. Next base: position 111,405 of record MU224381.1, read on the forward strand.
TTTCAGACATGCACAAAGAAGATCTACCAAGTCTACTTTTGTCTCTGCGCCTATAGTAAAGATAAGTCCCTCTGGAACTCTAGCTAGAGAAAATTATATTGAGAAGAAGTTCCCTAGGCCTAAACATTAAGAAAAAGGGGTAAATCAGTTTTAGAATAGGTAATAATTTAAGATTGGGCCAGGAAAAATGACGAGGAAGAAGAAAAGCAATTTTTTAGTAAATAATGAGTCAAAAAAATAGAGGAAGAAAAATAAAAGAATCTAGAGCCTCTTGTGAGGAAAAAGAATACCAAAGTCTCTCTAGTAGAGAATTTTATAGAAATGGAGAAAGGAAATAAAAAGAAGAAAAATACTATTGATACCCCTCTGGCTGACACTACTTATAAGCCTCTTGACTTGTAAAGTTTGGTGAATTTCGTTGTTCAGCATGATTCTCTTGAGATGACTGTAAATTCATTTAAGCATTCCCCTCTAGCAGACAAGGAAATACTAGAAAAAGCTATTATTATGTATATAATAAGATAACATTAGCTATTTTTGGTTCTTGTAGTCTCTGTTGTTCGCGGTGAGATTTTTTTGCATCTTTGGGATTGGTAGGGTGTGGTTGGTTTTCCCTACTGGACTTGGTATTTCCAGGGGTGGGTTCTTTTCTCAAGTGAGCGGTGATAGATTCTGGGTACTTCTTGGTAAGCCACAATATTGTTTTGATTCTTTCTTTGCGATTGTAGCCACTAGGTTGGCTTATGAAGTATGTTTTGCATCTTCTCTCTTGGAGGGGTTTATTCCCCCTAGTTGTGTCTTTCCTCAGCATTTAGGCAGTGTTTCTTCCAAGTGTGGTTCCAGTCCACCTAGTGACTTTGGTCCTTCTAGTGGTGGAGCTTGGGGTTTTATGGGGGTTATGTGGCCCAATTAGGTGTATTTTTTCTTCTCTTTTTAGGTTCTGTGATGGAGGGGAGACCTATCTTCTCTTGGTTTGTTTGGCTTGAGTAGTTTCTTTGTTTTTTGTGCTTTTGAGCCTTGTTCCTTGTGCGGGATGGCTTTCGTTGGGTTTGCAGGGGTGTATTCCAGAAGGCTTGGGGACCTATTTATTCAAGATCTTGTTGCGGATGTTACCTCCTACTGGTGGACCTTTGGTGGAAGCACTTTTCTCCCAGTTCATGGAGGCTTGGTGCTGATTGTTGGTCAAGAGGATGCTGGCAATTTTCAAGGGCCCTACTTGGCCGTGCTTTGTTTTTGGTTAAGATGGTTGTTTCTGGCCCTTTTGGAGCCCTGTTTATTCTCTTTTTTTTGTTCAATAGGTTATTTCTGGTTGTGGTTGGTTTCACCTCCAAAAGGCTCCTATAGATGTGAAACTTTCCCCTATTGAGGTGGATTTTTGTATGATTACATTTTGGCTATAGTTCCTTCTTCATCCTGTCTCCTATTTCTTTAGTCTAATTGAGATGATGACCTATCCAATGGAGGTGGATTATGGTGTCATAGATGTGGATTCTTGGTGCTTGTTATGGACTGCAACATGTTGTGATCACTTAGATTTATGACTAAAGACCATACCTATTTCTGTGGTTGTTGTTTATTTAATGCATAGTCCTTTGTGGTAACTTCTAATTATGGTTTTGGGAGCCATGTTAAATCCAAATATTATGGTTTGGGGAGCCATCAAAACCTCATGGATCTCTTTTCTTAAGATATTTGTTCTTGTTGTTAGGCTTTGGCCTCTTCTTGGGTTCTCTTGGGCTGTCGGTTCTTTGGATGATCTGCCTTTAATGGCTGTTGTCTATTTGTTGGCCTTGGACTTGCCTTGGGCTATTATTTTGCAAAAAAAAAATTGTTGCATTGTTTCGCCTTAGTGGGGTTCTAGACCCCCTTTAAATATGTTTGAAATGGGTTTCATGGCCCCCTCAAAACCCATTTTTACCTTAATCAAAAACATTTGATATACATTTAGATGATATCCCAACAAAATTCTTGATGGATAAGATATGTTTCTCCCTGTCATTTAAGGATAAAGTGAAGATTTCCCAAACACTCAAACTAAGATTTAAAACAAGGGTTAACAACCTTATGGTAAAGAATCCAAAAGACATTCAGAGACTAATCAAACATACAGAAGAAATAATTATAGAGGTGGTTGAAGAATTGAAGAAGGATAAGTCTTCTCCTGTAGAGAAGACTAATGTAGATGACCATTTTTTTCACAAGGATTGCAAGTAAATGATAAGCTTGAAGCACAACAATCGTATGAAACATAGGACTACTTTCAAGTTGTGGGTAGCCTAAAATGAAAGTAGACTTCCAGATTAAGGGTTTGTTCCCTTTGAAGATCTCTTAAACTAATAGTGTTTGATGGTAAATGGAGAAAGAGATACTTGAAATGAAATTCTAAAATACAGGTAATGGTGATACAAAAAACTTATGAATCCTAGAATCATTTGATAAGATATCTCATTCCCTGTCATTTGAGGATAAAGTGAAGATTTCCCAAACACTCAAACTAAGATTTAAAACAATGGTTAACAACCTTATGGTAAAGAATCCAAAGGCATTCAAAGACTAATCAAACATATAGAAGAAAAAACTATAGAAGTGGTTGAGGACTTGAAGAAGGCTAAGTCTTATCCTCTAGAGAAGACTAATGTAGATGATCATTTTTTTGTCACAAGGATTTCAACTAAATGCTAAGCTTGAAGCTCAACAATCATATGAAACATAGGACTACTTTCAAGTTGTGGGTACCCTAAAATGAAAGTAGACTTCCAGATTAAGGGTTCATTCTCTTTGAAGATCTCTTAAACTAATATCATTTGATGGTAAAGGGAGAAAGAGATACTTGAAATGAAATGCTAAAATACCTAATGGTGATACACAAAACTTATGAATCCTAGAACCTCTAATAGCTATTTTAACTCACAATATTGCTCAAATAAACCTATATATATGTTCACAACTTAGTTATAACATTCCATACATTCATGTTTTCACATGAAAGTTTTGCTTTCAATACTTGTTAAGTAAAAATGGAGTTCTTCACAATTACAATTTATTAAAACTAATAAAAAAAATGTATGATCTACATTAATATGAAATTTATTGCACCAAAATGAAGTTTTGAATGAGATAAACTTGAGGGTTTGCAAGAAAACCACTAAAATTAAATCAAACTCAAAAAATAATCACTTTGAATAAAATATTTTGTGAGAAAGAAGTGTTGTCACAAAAGTTTTCACCCTTTTTTAGGTGAGTGTGAATGACCTAAATAAACTTGTGAAACATGGAAATAACCTACCCAAGTGTGGGATTTTAAATGTGAGATTGAGTCTCTCGAGAAGATCATCTTGATGACATGTAACTAATTGAATGTTTGAAGATGTTAAGTTGATCACCAAAATGCAAAAAGATAATACTAGACATTAAATCAGTTAATGGATTGTATTGTCATTGATGTCAACTTGATATAATCTAATCGGTTATAATCAAAGTGTCAAAGACTTCAGAGAATCAGAGAGATAAAGATTATGATTTTAGTATTGCATAAAAGACAAGCACTCACTATGTGACTTCAAACGCTGACAGCTGGTGGAACCCGACAGACAAAGATAACTGAAAGTTAAGTTACAGTGATGGCCAAGCAAGAAACCCAATGAGCATTACCGACGAGCAGAATCATGAGCATTACCGATGAGCAGAATCAAAAGCATTACTAACAAGAAGAATCACAAGCATACACGACAGCCAGAATCATAGTGTAACCTGATGGGTAGACAAGCCCGAAGGATAGACAACCCCAACAGACAGACAACCCCGACGGAGAAGCCCGAGGAGAACTAGAGTGTTGATCCAAGCTATCAAAGAGTTAAAACACTAAAGTTAACTAGAGTTCAGAAATGATAAAATATCTAGCTGGCAGAGCTAAATATAGACTTAACTGGTAGTTATCATTGTTTTCATCGACAAGATAAAGCCAGAGATAAGTAAAGGATTTAAAGTTGTTTTGTCTAGTTGGAAAGAAGATATCTGCGAGATAAAATAGAAAGTTTGCTTTAAATAAGATTAGCTAAAATTGTGGATCACGCCAAGATCAAGAAAATCAAGAACCTAGAAACGGTGATATCATTTCTGTAAAGAGACAACTTAATTCTTTACGAATTAAGGGGAGTGAATGAAAAAGAGGATGCTGGAGAGAAACTGATGAAGAACAAATTCATAAAGTCATGATCAATCAAGCTGAGGAAAGACCTAAATATTTATACCGACATCAAACAATAGAGCATAGAATCACCGATCAGAACAAAAGTGGAGCAAAGGTATTGAAAAGATATATTGATCAGATTTCTTTAATGAGCTAACAACAGATATGAAAATCTGCAAGTATAAGTTGTATATGTGAATAGATCATATTGTTTCAGTTTCACCATTAATTCATAAACTCTCTTAACCAAGAAGGATTTAAAGATCCTTTCTATATTGAGATACATCCCAAGGAGTATCAAAAATTTTGATCATGAAGATAGCATGAGATGTCAGATACCATTTGACAAACCAGAAGAGTTTGGACAAGGAAGGTAGCATAGAAATGTCTAATATCAAATGACAAACTAATCTTGTAAATCCTCTAAGAAGGTCACACCTAACAATTTGTTTGTAACCTTTAACAGGGTTGGCTCTTCACCGAGCTCACTTCAGAAGAGTGAAAATTTTACGTTACCGGTCCCAAGTGGTTTTTCCCTTAACATGGTTTCCACGTTAAAAATCCATGTGTCAATGTGTTTATGAGTCATTAATTTAGTGTTCTGTATTACACATAGCTAATCTGGATTGATCGGCATACTCTAAGTAATTTAATGTTTTTCGGTAAATTGAAAGACTATTATTTGGTAAACATAAAGAATAAGGTTTAACAAAGCATTCTGAGCAGTAGTAATTTGATAAGTATATTTGAAGGCATTCATCTTATAGGACTGAGGATAATTAGAGGATTAATATTGTGATACAAGGTTTTTGGGTTGATTAATTGGAATATTTTTGAGGCCACTGATTCACCCCCCCCTCCTTGGTTATTACTAACACGTCTTCCTTCCAAAAAGGATGCACATAAACTAAGATTTTGAGTAAAAGGGGAAGAAAGAATGTTGAAAGGGAAAGCAGTGACGCATCAAATTAAATTTGGTTACTCTTCCTGCCTATTAATACACATAAAATTAATAAAACATGACCTGCATCGACCTTAACTCTATTCTACCCTTCAAATAATCATATGCAGATCAAAACTAATGCAATGATGCAAAGGAAATAAATTTATTAGTGCAGCATCCATGAGCACATTTGACACAACACAAAAACTAGAAGGAAAAAAAGAAACACTCAACACTAGGCAACAAACCTGCACAAGATAGTTGAAAGGAAATGTTACTCCAAATGAGCTCTGAAGGTTGTCATTAGTATTCAACCATTCAAAATACCCAGTCGATAATAGAGTCATAGACACACTAGTCAATATGATCACCGAAGTGCAAAGTTAACCAAGTGCATTGATCACGCGTGAAGTTAACCGAGTAAAGTGATCACCGAGTAGACAGACTTATCGAGCAGAAGTATACACCGAGTACATAGTATGCACCAAGATACATAGAGAACATCAAGCACTGAGAGACAGTATTTACCAAGTAAACCAGCGGTTACATAAAATTTTGTAATGACACGTCAATCTAGGTAACAAATTTTTGCCAAGCTGGACAAAGGTTTACAATGATCGACGAGAACATTAATTATAGATTCACAGCATTAATTGGTTATATCTCCTATGTTTAGATGATCAAGTTAAATATTGTACACCGTTGATCTTAGGTTTTGTAAGATATTGTAAAACCCTAATTAGGTCAAGAAGTTTGATATATGTAATGGTAAGATGTCATTTGTAATGTATGTTGATCAAGTAATGATCAAGTAGCCACCATACTATAGACATCAGAGATCACACAAGGGTTTTAGGACAAGGAATGTATTTGCAAGTATTCAAATTTCAAAACAGAGGATAGGCTACCGAGCAGGTTAGAAGGTATTATCATTCACAATAAGGTGATAATATCATTGCACTTAAAGGATCTATATTCACAATATAGAGATTGTAATTTGTTCAGATCACACAACTTTGTTACTCTCTGATAATTGTAATAATCCTAAAATCTCCTAACAAAGTAGACTTAACCGTCTTTGTATAAATCTCTTAACAGAATGCACACATACATTGTGTTTCTAAATCCTCACAGGAGGTAGATCTAATCAATCTTATTGTTACTCCTAACAGGGTAAGGTCACCAGAAATGATCAATCTTTGTAAGCTTTAACAAGCTACTTTAGTAGTGAAGCTTTGTGGGTCTCATCCCCACTGTATTTTTTTCCTTCTAACAAGGTTTTTAGTGATACCAAAATACTAGTGTCATGAGTACTTAAATTTTGTGTATGTTTATTGTTTGGTTTACATGAATTTACATTTCAGCAATGACATTACATATTTGGTGAAAGTTATCTACTCAGTCGGTTATAATAGAATATTTGATTACAAAGATTTGTTTGAAAGTTTTTAAGGGTACTGATTCACCCATCCCCTCTTAGTAAACACCTTTCTATTATCCTAACAATTGGTGTCAGAGCTAGTTCTCTTGTTTAGAAAGTTTAATCACTGAAGAGAAAATATCTTACAATAGAATGGTAAATGCTTGATAAAACTATTGAAAATCAGAAGTTACAGTTACAGTTGTATGTCAAACAATAGAAAGAAGCCAAGGAGAAACTCAGGGAGATGTTGATTAAGAGAAAGGACATGGCACTTCACTGACATGAGACTGATTATCAAGAAGAAGAGATTCATGATCCATTTAACACATCTGGATCTGGATCTAGTAGCATATCTGATGCATTTGAAGGAATCATATCAAAGCTATCAGAGAGCAATCAACCACTTACTGAACAAGTGAAAGCACTACAAATCAATCAAGATACACAAATGGTTAGAATGCTTGAAGTCTTGAACAATGCAAAGAAATTTGAACAAGATAGAAACATGGTTGTTGATGACAGAAGACAGATGACTGAAAAGTTACAAGAAAAATAATCTTAGATAACGAGACTTACTGAAGGTTACTTTGAGATCACCAATCAAGTGGTTGCTATGAGTCATGAGGTAAACCAAGTGAATATTGAACTTGCTAGGAAACTAGAAGATATTGGTGTATTGAAAGAAGAGAATGAAAATTTGAGAAATAAATTGAAGATTATACATCAACATAATGAGGTGATTAAGAGATCTGAAGAAAGTACTAAGAAGATGGATGAATTTCTGAACAATCAAAGAAGACTCAATATCAATACCAGATTAGGGTATACTGAGAAAGGAGAATCATCAAATCAAGATGAACAGAGAAATGTATACTCAAATCCGAAGCCTAAGAAACCCTCTTGCCATCACTGTGGAAACCCAGGACACACATCAAGTGTTTGCAGAAGCAAAGAAAAAGTTATTTCTAGAAACTCTCCTAAATTCAATAAAAATGTTATAATTGTAATAAGCATGGACATCAAGCACATGAATGCAAATCCAAGTTGAACAAACTATAGAAGAAACCCTACATGGAAAAATATTGTCGAACTTGCAACATGCATGGTCACACATCACAAGCATGTAGGACTAACACAAAGTAAATATGGAAACCTAAAGGAGAAGAAAAGGTAAATCAACTGAGAAGACAAGGTAATGCTTATGCTTGGTATTGTAACACTTGGGCTAGTTGCACAACATGTGGTAAATATGGACATATAGCAGAAAACTGTATGAGACAATGGGGAACTAATTCTAGGAATTGGTCAGACTCTTGCATGGCATGCTCACGCTGTCACAAGGTCAGTCATAACAGAAGAGATTTTGCAAATAGAATAAATACTTATGGAAATGGGAATACAATCAAAGAAATCATGAGGATTAGAAATCAAATATGGAGGAGAGCATCAAATGATAATTTTGGACCAAGCACAACAATCGGTGACACCTCATCTGATGGCTTAGGTGGTTCCACCGTCTCCACCTGAGCAATACAAGAAGGTATGGAACTATGTTTTGCAATGATATATCTTATATCAGTTCCTATATTCATTGTACAAATGCCAAATTAGCATGAATTAAGATGCACTATGGTATTATATTTTTTATTAGTTTGATCTAGTTCAGTCGGTTAATCTGTACCAAGTTTGTAATGCCAATCGGTGAACATGTGAGAGACAACCGAGTTGCTAAGACAACCGAGCATTTGGTATACTCGTTGAGCTGAGGTATTGTTAGTGTTAACCAAGTAAAAAAAAATTCTACTGAGTGGTTGGTGACGATCATTTATTGCGCTGACTAGAAGTATTTGGTATAAATTTGATCGAGGTGAACTCATTTATTCATACAACAATCACAGAGAAGAGTAGAGAAACATAAAGTGAATATATAGCATAGCACTTTGAGGATTTTGAAGATATTCTAAGCATATTTCAAGCAGTTAAAGGCTAGAACAGTACACATTTTGCACTTACCAAGTTATTTTGAATTCTTTCATGGAAGCCCTAAATCAAAATCAATGGCGTCCTCATCACGAACCATGAAGGCAAAGATGGATAAAGAGAAAAAGGTAATTCTTGTTAACAATTCTACATGCACAGAACTGAATTACAAGATGCATCCTCAGGTTGCAGCCCAACCTGATGACAAAGGTGCATTCTCAGCGATACTGCCTAGGGTTCTGTTAGTTCAAGATGTGAGAGTATACACTCATTGCAAGATCAGTGAGATGGGTATTTTGAACTTATATCGACATACCAGTCACTTTGCACATATGGTAAACTAAAAGATGATCATAAACATATGGAGGTCAAAGGGTTAACCAATTCCCTAAATTTCCTTAAGGTATTCAAAACTGAATGGATCCACGTTGTTTTGAGCCGAGTTCATGATGCAGGAAAGCTTTGGCTAGATGAACCAAAAAAGATAAGAAAATATGTAATACATGCAGTAACCAGGTATCCTATAATGGATAAATCAAAATCCCTAAGGCACCTACCCAGAACCAAGATTGAAAAGCTTACAGGAGCTTTAAATGGGATGACAGAGGTCTACAGATCAACTTCGTCAGTGATCCTAAACTTAGGTTTGGTGCATATGTTATTGCATACAAGATCTTCCAGTCAAGAAGACCTAACAACGTTGCATGTGGATTTGTTGACATTGCTTACAATATTGTAAAGAAGGGTTTACAACTTGACCTAGTGAGCTGTTGCAGAGACAACTTGAAGAGAACATGAGAACAATTTGATCAGCACGATCCAACACTTGTAAGTTTGGTTCTCTACTGTTATGTACTTTATTCTATCTACAGAACATTTTTCCCTTTGTCGGTAATGTGAAATGGAAGATAAACTGACCGATTACACTGCAAATCTGTGACTTCATTACTAGTCTAGGCACAAACTTTGAACCAGTTACGAATGACTACTTTACCAAGTTCAAAACTAGAATTGACAAGAGAACATGAATACCAATGCAGTTGGTAGAGAAATACAAGGATGACATCTTCTTTGTAGTTGACACGTATACTACTCTTATCAAGGCAGTACAACTGAGGACAACATGGCTACCTCCTATGGAATACGAACTTAACATTGATTTAGCTTTTGATGCTATAGTGAAGTTACTTAATGAACTAGTTGACAAATCTGCCATGAGATTTGGTACATATGAAGTAGCTAAGACCAGAATATCAATTGGATTACAAGTTGAAAATATGGGTACGAAGAAGACTAAGATTAATAAGACCCTAAAAAGAAAATTTTCTATCACTGATGAAGAACTGGATAAGTCAGTTGATGATATCAAGGAGTAGACTTTAGTCGACAAAGATGAAGAAATAGAACTGATGACATGTAACTGATTGAATGTTTGATAATGTTAAGTTGAAGATGATGCAAGATATTAAATCAGTTAATGGTTTGTATTTTCATTGATGTCAACTTGATATCATTTGTACGGTCATGTATATAATGCCAAAGACTTCAGAGAATCAATGGAACAGAGATTGTGCTTTCAGCAATGCATAAAAGTCAAGTATTCACTAAGTGACAGACAACACCAATAGAGTGCACACCATCGGTAAAGGAAAAGAACAAAAGTCACAGTGATACCTGACGAGCAAAAGACAGTATTTCCTGACGAAGCAAAATCATAGTGATACCCGACGAGCTGAAAATAGAGTTGCCCGATGAGTAAAATCTAATGATGCCCGATAGACGGAGATCCCGAAGCTAACTAGACTCACACCGATGGAACTAGCAGTTATCATCGATGACTAACTATAGAGTTGACCGACAGAACAGAGAGTTCAGAAAATGACAAAATATCTAGCTGGCAGAGCTTAAGGATAGACTTAACTGGTTGTTTTATTTGTTTTATTCAACCAGAGTTAAGTAATTGATCTAAAGAAGATTTGTATAGTTGGCAAGAAGATAACTACAAGATAAATCAGGAGTTAAAGCTTTAAATCAAATTGGCTGGACTGTTGTTCACGCCAAGAATCAAGAATCAAGAAACAGTGAATATCATGTCTATATAAGAGACAAGCATAATTAATTTATGTAATCACATACACAGGAAGGGGAGTGAATAGAAAGAGGATGCTGAAGAGAAACTAATGAAGAAGAACTTCATATAGTCCTGATCAATCAAGCTGAAGAAGAGCTAAAGAATTCTACAGACACCGACGAACAGTGAAGCACAGCATCACAGAGAAGAAAGTGTGGAGAACAAAGAATTGAATTGATACATTGATCAGAGAGGTAATGTACTTAAATAGATCTGAAAATCTGCAATTCAAGTTGCATTAGAAATAGGTCATAGTGTTTCAGTTTAACCATTGAAGCATCAAGTCTCTTAACAGAGCAATACTTAACAATCTTCTATATATTGAGGTACATCCCAAGGAGTGCCAAAAAGGTTGATTCATGAAAGTAGAATTAGAATTTCCAGATACCTATTGACAGTCTAAGAAGGAGGCTGATTCAAGGATGGAAGCAAGATTTGCCTAAAGCCTATTGACAGTCTAAGAAGGAGGTTGATTCAAGGATGGTAGCAAATAGATGTCTGATACTAAGTGAAAACCTCTATGTATAAAATCCTCTAACAAGGTTACACCTAACATTGTGTTTGTAACCTTTAACAGGGTTGGCTCCTAACAGGGCTCACTTTAGAAGAGTGAAAATTTGGGGTACCTGTCCCAGTGGTTTTTCCCTTAACAGGGTTTCCACGTTAAAATCCATGTGTTATGTGTGTATGGTTATTAATTTACTGTTTTACATTTCACATATGCATTTCTGGATTGATTGGTATACTCTGCATATTTACTGAGTGTCGGTAAATAGTTTTACTGCTTATCGGTAATCAAGGAGAATAAGGACAGAAAAGGAAAATCGACAGACAGTTAAATTATTATTTCATGGCATGCATCTTGTAGGGACTTAATAATCTAAGGTTTATTGATTGGTGGTTAAAGTTTAAAGGACAATTTTTGAAGCCACTGATTCACCCCCCCCCCTCTCAGTTATTACTAATAATTGGTATC
>MU224381.1:123096-145056 GCA_018584345.1 Thuja plicata
AAAAAAAAGAAATGGAAGAAAAGTAATGAAAGAGGTGAGTTCTAGGGTTTCTTCCACTTTTATTAAGGCCCCAAACCCTAATTTTGAATTAGGGTTTGGAGGGCTCCTCTTTTCCTTATTTTTTTTATTTATTATTATGTTCAAGTGTTATACTTTATTTTGAAATAAGAGAAATTATAAATTTAGAATAATTTAATTCTTTTCTCCGCTCATTGAATTGCATCAACTATTTACTAATAGATGTTATAAGTTTAGTAATTGATTTTGTCTATTTATTCTTATTTGAATTTCTTAGTTAGTAGATTATTCGCTTAGACATATATTGTAATTCAACGATTAAATTAATTTTAACATATTAATTGTATATTGGATTTGACTAAATTATCGCTTGGGAGATTAATTAATGTTGACAATAATTGTAAATCTAATCATAAATCTATTAGAGAATTATTGCGATTACCATTCCATCTTAGTATGATTAAGTAAAGATTAATTATATAAATGATTTAATAAATTTTATTTTATTAAACTGAGTTTTAAACTTCATAGCAAATTTAATCTTTGCCAAATTTACATTGTAATTAAGGATTAACTTACAGAGTTGTTTTAGTAAAATTATTAATATTATAACCTAAATTTTAACAATTTGGACAACCAGAAGATTATATTTATCAGGGAAATTTTATTAATTTTCAAGGTGACCTAGTTTCAAATGAGATTATTAACTGTTAAGATTAATGTCATTTTTTATATTAAATAAATTAAGTTTTAACTTGTACCCTAAGTTTTTTCTAAGATTATTATTAATACAAATGTGATCATGCTATTAAAGTTATGTTTTTGAAAGTTGTATTAATTATAATATTTAATTAAGATATATTCAAAATTTTTTTTTTCTTTAGTTGTGTTTTGCCTAGATTATTTTGGGCATTACAATTTTGCTCTTGTATTTGTATTATAGGGGGAGAATACATTCTGAGTGATTAAATTGGATTAATTTATTTTCAAAGTCAACCTCAAATAGTCAAATGAATTATGAAGTAAATAATATAATAAATAGAAAAATACTAAAGTGGTATTGTAGAAATAAGTTTTTAATTAGTTTGAGGTTGTGGGTGGATGACTCGTGGTCTCAGGTTCGACTCTCGCCCAAATTTGTCCGATGAACTTGGCTTGCAGGCAGTTTGGTTCACCGGATTGGGTCGCGGGGTAGTCTTCGTGCTTCTACTTTCATTGTTTGCAATCTATACACACTGCACTTTAACATTTCCTTAAGTTTGATTATTTAATTTTTTTCTGTAAATATAAATGCCTAAACATTCATTTTCCTCTTGATTGAATAAGTTTTAGCTCTGCTCAAGATAATAAATCTAAAAAAATAATATTTTAGTTTTCTTATTGACCTTTATTTTTTTCATTATCTTAATGGATTAATTTTTGTATACTAATAATAATAAATTTCTTAATACTCTATTGAATTTAAAATTTAAAATTATCTAAAAAAATTAAACATAAATTTAAATATATTTATTGAAAATAAAAAAACTAATATTAACACTTTATCTTTATTAGTTCCTGCGAAGGCAGGATACTTATGCATTCATGCAAAAACTATTTGATATTAGTTTAACCAATCACCACACTGAATTAAATATTTTGAACAAAAATTCTATAGTCTATATTTATTTCTTATTTGCAATAATTATATAAATAACATTTCTCTATAATTTGATTGGTCTATATAGAAAACAGTCAGTGCAAAAAATAAAGTTTTCTTTTTTCGAATTCTATTTTTTATCTACCCAATTCATTATCCAATGCATGAAAGGCAACATACCACCTACCCTTGCTAGCCCACAATCATCCATGGGACCTCTAATCAAAAACTAATTATCAATATGTCTTTCATAGGATAAATGTGTTTTCAACAATAAAGATGGAATTGAGTGTGAGCCTCTATCAAAGAAAGAGTTTGGTGAGTTGGATAGGAAGGCAGCTCAAAAATTTAAAACAAACATTATACAAGAGAAAGAATGCAAATTCCATAGTTTTTTTTTGTAAGGTCTACAAATAGGGTGCCACAAGAGGCTATATTTATACATTTTCACCAATAAAAGTGGCATTGAATGCTAGCCTCCATCAAAAAAGATTTTGGTGGGGGTAGATAGGAAAGCCATCCAAAAATTATAAATAGACATTATACAAGAAAAATACACCTATATCCGTAAACTAATTTCTAATACAAGTTCCACCAGAAAATCAATAAATTTCCAAGTCTTGCATATGTCCATCTCCCATTCTGCAAAAAAAATATTTTTACAGTGACTTCCCAATAGTAGCATTTGGTACCAGGGAACCCCCACCAAACCCACAAGGCTCCCAATATGACCCAAGAATGGAAAATTACACCATCTCAATCTACAAGGATTCGCGAACTGAAGAAGATGAAGCCAATATTCATAGCCATACAAATCTGATTTATTTGTCAGATTTGTTTTCTTCTTTTGTTAACTGATTGAGCAATGGCATGTTTGGAAGAAAGTTATAGGGCGATGGAGTAGACCGTTTAGCCACAGCAAGGAGAGCTTCCTCCTAAAAAGCTCATGAGGCAGTTGGATTTCACGTCTTTTAATAGGGTAATGACATCGTCTGTTTATCCTCCTCCTCCTGTAGCTGCTGCTCTTGCTTCAAAGCTAATCATAAGAACAAAGGAATAGTTACTTTGGATAAAAAACCTAATAACACTTCCCAAATACATATTGTAATTTATTTTGAACTTTGCAACTTTTCTCACGTAACCCACGAAGAGCAAACATTTGGGAAGAGATCAATTGAAAAAGCTTATAAGATTCTTCTGCCATGCGGGGATTCAGTCTCTTGAACTTGTATTTTTTATGCTCCTTTAAAATAATTACAAAGCGTCATCTATTTTTAGAGTTGCACATCATTTTAGTTAATCTAAGTATCTAACATAACAAAACCAGTCGTGAGAAAGAAGAACAGAGGAAAAGAGTAGCAGAGATGACTTTAGAGTTCAAGTCCCTACCAGTTATTGGTGAGCCCAACATGATTTTTTATTCTTTGCGTCTTAATTTTTCCAAACCTTTTTCATAATTATTGATTTCAAACAACTTATATAAGGATACATAGTTTTAAAATGTTTTGGAATCATGATTAGATAGTTTTTTGCATGGTGACTATGGGAGCTGAATGGTGGTTATTGATTTTTTCAATAAAAATCTTAAGCAACAATGAAATGGCTCGTATCTTACAATAATAACACATTTGGATTACAAATCAGCGAAATTTGACTGTGATCATTAGGCCATCTGAATTCCAGAATTGGTGACATCAACAAGAGTTGTAAGTGTTTGAGGTCTTGTAGGTTACAGTATAGTAACCTATGGCTTTGTCTACAAACTTCTTTTTGTGCATATCCTTCAATCATGACACTTCTGTAATGCTCCATTCCTGTCGTGAGTCTCTATGCTTGAAGGCTGCCAAAATGTTTTGAAATTGACACAGGCAGGACTAACATTAGAAAGGTTGTAAAATTTGTCTTTACACCTGCCAATTGTATTTGATTGAAAGTTTCGAAGGGTTTTCACCAAATTCCTTTATTGTCTATGCCTTGATAGATGTTCATACATGTTCCAAAGCTCCCATTGCTTCCATTGTATTACTGGATGACATTATTAACAATTGTTTCAAACTTTTTTCCATTGATATGTAATCTTTACCAGTTTTTTTTCTCTCTCATTCTGATGCCTTGAGTTACCTTTGGACTTCTCAAACATTAGTTTGTCCAATCTTTGCTTGAACAGGAGCTCCTTCATCTGAAATTCTATGACCCCTTCATTTTGTGTTGGTGCGATGGCATGGGCCACCTCTCCCACTACTAATTCTTTCAACCTTTCTTCCTCCTTAATTGCTTCCTCCCGCTACAATTTGAGTGTGATGGTCATGTAGCGCAAAAAATTATGAGTTAGGTAGTTTATGGCAAACAGGTTATATATTGCCTACTCAGTAGGACCATACAACTAATTTAAGTAGCGCTATGCTTGCATAAGTTAAACTATAATTAGAAATTTCTAGTTTAATCTATGTATTTTGAAAAAGCAAAGCCGTAATTGGCTAATAATAGTACGAGTATTTTTGTTGTTGAACAATTTATTTCAATACAAATAACAAGTGAACATTCATATTTAATATCTATTATATTAGGTTCAAATTGACTTTACTTCTATCAAATTGTATGGACCAAACAAAAACCTCTAAGGAGCATAATCACCGAGAAGCATGTTTATTGCTATGAGGTCCACCAATCAATCAATAAGCTAGCAACTGATCTATTAATTAATAGGGGTTACTCCACCAAGTAAATCAATAAGCTAACGCTAGCAACAATAAGCCTTTGATTCGACTCATTCCCGCTACTATAGTCACTTTCTCAATAATACTATATTGCATGCTACTTTATAAATTTATTGGCTTTGGTTATAGTTTACCACCAAGTGAATTTTAAGATTATGTATGTTACATATTTCTATCCATGCTTCATTGACATCTAATGTTATTAAAATACTATAATTAATCACACATTTGCTACTCTAATACATATTTCGTGTTCAAAAGCAACACTTAAATTGCAATGGTTTCTTACTCATTAACTTTCAACAAATTACATTTAGCTTAAGCAGGAACTTTAATACTTTGCATCCTTGTTTATGTAAAGTTAATAAACTATATTTAAAAAAATTAACACATTTTCATTTTCATACAAATTATCTACAAAATTCTTTACCGACAACTTTAATGTTAAAAAAATTAATCTTTAAAAATCCCGTTAACGAGCACCTCCATTGGGACCTACCGATAGTACTTTTCCCTTATTTGGACTCTGCAATATTAATGACTGTAAACTTTCACATCCATTCTGACCAGATTGTTTTTCACATTGAAGGCTTGCAGCTCATAGTAGATGCCGTAATCGATGGGAACCATGCATATGAAGCCGGTGCAAATATGTTGCACCGTAGCCGGTGCCCCACATTACGTGTCTTCCACGAGATACTTTAAACAATGCGACACGAAACTACTGCCGTTTGATTCTGTGCCCTTCAAAACATTAATTTGTTATAATAACAAGCTGGAATCAGGATTCGCAAAGCCGGGAAATCCCAAACAGTCGGTCACTGCAATCCTATCTACAATGGCCCCTTCTTCCGATTGCAGAATTCCACCGGGCGAGCACAGGCAGAAGCCTCATGTGGTGATGTTTCCCTTCATGGCTCAAGGCCACATCATTCCCTTCCTCCACCTCTCCAAACTCCTCGCCTCTCGAACCGGATTCACCATCACCATCGTCAGCACTCCTCTCAACGTTCAGGCCTTGACACCCACCATTCACTCTGCCCTTCAAAAAGACCCCTTTCTTGACTTACGCCTAGCGGAGCTCCCTTTCTCCAGTGCTGATCATGGCCTACCACCGCATACAGAGAACACCGATTCGCTGCCTTATTCGCAGATCCTTACTCTCATGGAAACCGCAGAGTATTTGCAGCCCCACTTCAAGAATCTGATCCTCAAGATCTCTGAAGAAGATGGCTGCACTCCTCTCTGCATCATCAGCGACATGTTCCTTGGCTGGACCCAAGACGTCGCCGACATGTTTGGAATACCCAGAATCTTCTTCCTCACCTGCGGCGTTTATGGCACCTTGCTTTATTACTGTATGTGGAATCATTTGCCCCACAGACAGACCAACTCAGAAGAGTTTAATCTCCCCGATTTGCCTCACGTTTCGCTGCACCGATCTCAGCTGCCCACTAACATAAAAATGGCAACAGGAACGGATTCCTGGAGCTTGTTTCAGGCTCGCCATATATCCCGCAATATGCGCAGCTGGGGATTTATATGCAATTCCTTCGAACAGCTCGAGCATAGATATTTGGAACATCTCAGAAAATCCACCGGCAGACCAGTCTGGGCGGTTGGGCCTCTTCTTCCTCAAGAATTTCTTTCCTCCACTCAATCTTGCGACGTATGTGATCAGTTACTGCAAGGTAAGGAAGAAACTGACGATGCAATTTCCTGCTTGCGGTGGCTGAATTTTCAGAAAGATTCCAGTGTGCTCTACATTTCATTCGGCTCGCAGAACACGATCTCTGCGTCGAACATGAAGGAGTTGGCACTGGGTTTGGAATCAAGCGGGCAGCCCTTCATATGGGTAGTGAGACCGCCGCTTGGCGTACCATTGACTGCGGAGTTTTCCTCAGAGTTTCTTCCGGATGGGTTTGAAGAGCGAATCAAAGCCAAAAATCAGGGAGTGGTTATTAAGAAATGGGCGCCCCAGCGTGTGATTTTGTCGCATCCTTCGATCGGAGGATTTGTGAGCCACTGTGGGTGGAATTCGACATTGGAGAGTTTGAGCCAGGGCGTTCCCATGATCGGATGGTCCATCGCGGCAGAGCAGTATTTCAATTCGAAGCTTCTAGAAGAGGAGGTCGGCGTGTGTGTGGAGATGTGCAGAGGAAGTGAGGGAGAAGTGGGGAAAGAGAAGGTGGAGAGGACGGTGAAGATGTTGATGTCGGAAGAGAAAGGCGGGCGAATGAGAGAAAGAGCAGCGGCCATGAGAGATGCTGCCAGACAAACAGTAACGGACAGTGGAGATGGAAACGAAAAAGGCTCGTCCATGCGTGATGTTAACGATATGATACAAAATATTCTCTCAATCCTTGTAAAGCATGATTTAAACTAATTTTCGTGTTTAATTGTTCCCGGACTTTGAACGGCTCGGCATTTCAGATAGAAATGATGCCAATGTTGAGTGAGATCTATTTGCAATTAATTAATTAAAATGCATATATATTTATTTATTATCGAGTAGAAACAGTATCCATTAAATCTATATGTTTGTTTCTTAGTGCTCCTTACTTTGAGTACACAATGTCTAATAATGTTCAAGGTGACAATTTTTAAAACGAATCTTTTATTTAAATTTATTATTATTAACTATATCTTTGATTAAGCAAGCTCAGATCTGCGGCAAACATTATTTAAATGCCACATGAAGCTGTAGCAAAAGCTTGATTTGCCCAATTTCAGAGATTACTTAGATTGATGGGAAATATCTGATTCGGAGTATGACCAAGCAGAGATGTATTCTATTTAAGTGCAATGATGTAATATAATTGTGTTGAAGGAATAGTTCTTTGTGTGGTTATGATGTTTGGCCTACTAAATGTAGGCAGGATATTTCAAGCGATACAAGGAAAAACTTTGTGGCTTACAAATCGTGGGTGGCAGGACACGGCATGGGCAATATAATATGGGCTTCATATTTGTCTGTGGTGAATTCATCCGGGAAATTGGCCCACCCAAATATATTCTGTTTCTGATGTAACCTCCAACACATTCAGACCACATAATTCCCATGACGACATAACTATACCATTATTGTATATATATACACTCAAATATAATGAATTGGAGAGTTTTATACTATTGTTATCACTATTCAAAAGAGAAAGAGTTGTGTTTTGTTTTTTATTTATGATCGTGATGGAATGGTATGTGTCTTCTTATCACTATAGAATGCTTCTTGACACAATGATACCAGTGAACGAAGATAATATTTCGTTATAGTTCTTAGAATGATTAAATAAGTGTATATAAGTATAAATCAATCTAGATTAATTAGTTTCAATACTAGAAATAGTATATTGAATATATAATTCAATTTTATTGTTTAAAAATGCAAGCAAAGATTGCTCTTAGCTTGAAAATAGATGTGAATAAATATTTTTGTTACAAAAATGAAATTTATTGGTCTACAATAGTAAAACAACTGATTCAAATACACCCTCTCTTAGTTTCTAAATAAAATTATGATGGTTTCTTCTGTTAATTTTGTGGATCCAATTTGAATGTTATTCATACTTTTGCTCCTTAGTTCTCTTTGTCTACCTAATTTTGGAGTGTTGGAAGTATTAAGAAATATACTTCCTTTTCCAATGGATTGCATGGGTGTTGTTTGATCACTAGGTTCACTTTTACATCAACCACCTACACTAACTAGCCTTATGAGTGTGACAAGGTTCAATAAATAATAGCAAGGCATACAACCTTTATAGGATGAATTATAAAAGAGAATATGACGTAGCAAAAATTTATAGAATTAAGTCACCATTAAAGCTCAACACATAGATACAAAAATCAATACATTGAATTACAATTTACTCTATTAGTTTGGTTCCATTCTAGATCTTTAAAACTAAATAATATGCTTTTATCTTCCAATCAGAATTACTCTTTCTGGCAATTTTGGTAGCTTCCTTAATTTTTCTATATTAAATAATTGTGCATTCTTATCCACATGACCATAAAAGTTTTATTATTATTCCAAACCAAATAAGGTGAAAATAATTGTCAAATTACTAATCTAGTTACATGAAAGAGTGAAATGAACTAGAAAAAAATTTCATGAAATTTTAAAAAATCACTAAAAGCTTATTTCAAATTCCAAGATGGAAAAAACTGGTCTTGATAAAGTGTTTCTTTACTCAAATTGTAAATTTTATAGTAGCATTGGGTTCAAATCTTTGAGATGTTCTCCAAAAAAAAATTGAGTCAACAAGACTCTCAATTTAAAATTCACGACCTTAGAAAGTCTCTATAACATTTTTCTATGGTTGAAAGGAACGTGGGTTTTACAAGTTGTTATCTTTGAAAACTTGTCTATCTTTTCCCAGTCTAGCTTCTACAATTCTCATTCTATAATCTATGAGTTATATACAAGTTCTTATCCTTTCGATTGTACCAAATGCCAAATTTTATTGAACTCAAGGAGTATAAATTGTCTTCTTTTCTTGAATTTGAGAAATATTATCATTTTTGTATTTGAAAATTGTTGTTGCTAATCCAATTCTCCTTCACTAAATTATTGTGATTCTCACTTTCAAATTAATATAAATAATAATATTAAACACATTAAATCAATTCTAAAAATGATAAAATAATATACCTTTTATCAAATACAAAATAAAACCCTAATTATTGACATTATAACGATGTCAAATCCATAGCCTAGGACCAATCTCACTCAAATGGACATCAAGGATGAAATAAAATATAAACATTCATTATTGAAATCTAGGTGAATTAAATTATAGTAATTATGGTTAAGTGGAAGAAAACCTAGAATTGATATATCTAGCTACTATCTAATGAAGGAACATCCTGGGATAGTTGGAAATCCCATGTCACCAAAAACGTGTTTGGTTTGCTTTCTATTTTAGTAGTTTAACTTGGTTGGAGACCTGAGGTGCTCGATCACTTTGGTGGCAGTTCTCAGTTGGAAGATGTATTTCTTCACTATTGGACTCGGTGACTGGACTCGGTGGTGCTCGATGTTGCTATTTTTGGTGATATTCTACTCGGGGTACACTGCTCGGTGGTAGTTGCTCGGTGTGTGCAGCTCGGTGGTGTCTTTCTTGGTAGCATATTACTCAATGGTGTTTGTACAGTTGAATTCTACTTGGTTTTGTCTTTCATCGAGTGGTCTGGCTCTCAGTGTGTTGGTTTACCGACTGGTTGTTGGGGTTCACCGACTTGTGTTTATGGATTGGGCAGACATTAGAAAGTGAATCCATGATTTGAGGGGGTCATTGGGATCGTGCTGAGTTTTGAGGCATGTGGATTTGTGGCATTGGATCTTGTGTGGACCTAAATCTGGGTTGATGTATTCTCCTATGTATTTTGTTATTAATTGCAGCCTACTGGTGCATTTAATATCTATTCATTCTAGAGTGTATGACCGACTGGGTCATTTAATTATTGTTTATAAGCTGAATTGTGGCAAGTGTGTTTAAAAGAGAGTCTAGGTTGATGTTTAGGGAGACAAAAAATGATGGGAAGATAGATAAAAGATAGTAGAGTAAGCTAAACAGCTGAAAGATTGTAAGTTGCTACAGATAGTTGTAAGTGGGTAGAAAGAGATTGCAGATTGCTTGGTGGCTTGCGAGCACAAGTTCAGATTTGGTTTCTTCCACTTTGCTATAGGGTAGATGGATAAGGTTGGATCTTGAGATCTTGTTGAATCTGTTGATGTAATTGGCCCTAACCGGGAAGGCCTTACAACCTAACATGTTGCATGTAATTGGAATTCTGAGATAATATAAGTTGATATTGATATACCTTGTGTTGGGTTATTTTCACTATGTGGTTCTTTTTGTTGGCTGGAAGTTTGGACAATCCTTTATTGGATCCTCTGAGCTTGGACTACATTGAGTGGTATCAGAGTTGTTGGTTCATATCTTGTGGAGCTTAGGGTTTTCAAAGATCTAGAGAGATGCCTCAGAGAAGATTGGACCCTAGGGTGATTGTAGATCTTTTTGAGGAGGTGGAAGCGAGGATAACATAAAGATTCAGATCTGTGATGTCAAAAATAAAGAATGAAATCATAGAAGATATCAGAAATGTTGGATTGCATAGAGGTCTGAGAACGGATGATGGTTATGAAGAAGCTGCTGAAGATTTTGAAGTTGCTGGATCTAGTGGAGATGACAGAGTCGATCGGATAGAGAGATCTGGAAGAGACAGAGATGATCGGTTGCAGAGATCTGGAGCTCAGTTTTAAGTACAAGCTACCGAATGAAGGTGTCTAATTTTTCAGGTACAATGAGACCAAGGATCTGATTGATTGGATCGGTGAGTTAGAAGACTACTTTGAGCTCGAAGACATTGAAGATCCGCTTAGATTAAGGTTGGCACATACTAAGTTGAAGGGACATGCTGCTTTATGGTGGAAAGAGTTGCAGAGGGACCGAGAAGAAGAAGGTGAGATGAAGATCAATCGGTGGAGGTTGATGGTGGATACGCTAAAGGCTAAGTTCATTCATTTTGACTATGAACTTGAGTTGTTTAAGAAGTTGTAGAATCTGAAACAGAAGGAGATGACTGTGGAATATTATACCGAGGAGTTCTACAAGTTGAATATTCGGTCGGGACATAGAGAACTTTCTAAAGAAAAGGTGGTGAGGTATGTTAATGGTTTGAAATTTAATATCCAAGATGAGATTGGTATGTTGAAGATTGAATTAGTAGAATATTCTTATCAGTATGCACTGAAGGTAGAAGATAAGTTGAAGAGAAGCCATTATGGTAATTTTTGAGGGAAGGAGAAGGAGGAACAATCAGTAAAAGATAAACCGAGAGTTGAAGATGAACTGAAACCTGTTGAACCAAGGAGAAATATAGGTAGAGGTGTATTTAGAGGTACTTGTTGCAACTATGGTGAAGAAGGACATTGGTCATTTGAATGTCCCCATGCAGATAAGAAGGTTGGTAACTTCACCGAAATGCTATGGTGAATGAGGTTACCGAGAATGAACCTAAGCTGGAGGATGTGACTCTCTTGCTTAGGAGAACTTTTCTGCCCTTGAAGCAAGCTGATTCTTGTCAGAGGAAGAACTTGTTCAGGACTGTGTGCAAGTCTGGTGGTACATGTTGTAAAATTATTATTGATGGAGGGAGTACTGACAACCTAGTTGCTAAGGAGATGGTTCAGAAACTTGGTTTGAAAAAGGTTTAGGCATCCTTTTCCTTATAGGATAAGTTGGTTACAAGTTTGTCATGCAGTAGAGGTGAAAAAGCAATGCATGGCAAGTTTTTACATTGCTATTATAGAGATGAAGTATTATGTGACATTGTGGAGATGAGTTCTTGTCATGTTTTACTTAGGAGACCTTGGCAGTATGATAGAGAGGCTATTCATGACTGTAAAAGAAATTCCTTTACTATACTGAAGGATGGGCAATAGTCTATTTTGACTCCTTTGAAGGATGCAGAGCTCGAGAGGAGGAACTTGAGCATTGGTAGTAGATATGAAGTGGTTGCAGTGGATGGTGTAGGTATGAGTGTGCAGAAATATGAAGATAAATTTGCAAGTACTAGTGGTAAAAGGAAGCAAAAGAAGTATTAAGGGAAGAGTGTGTCGGTTGAGGACTTGGAAGACATGTCTATCAAGAACCAGTTTGGAATCTATGTGTTGAATCCCAATAGATGTTCATCTAGCTTCTGATAACATCTTTTTCGCACCTGGAGTGTCTGATACAGGAGCATCCTGGGATAGTTGGAAATCCTGTGTAAACAAAAACATGTTTGGTTTGCTTTCTATTTTAGTAGTTTAACTTGGTTTGAGACTTGAGGTGCTCGGTCACTTTGGTGGTAGTTCTCAGTTGGAAGATGCATTTCTTCACAGTTGGACACGGTGACTGGACTCGATGGTTCTCGGTGTTGCTATTTTTGGTGATATTCTACTCGGGGTATATTGCTCGGTGGTAGTTACTCGGTGTGTGCAGCTCGGTGGTGTCTTTCTTGGTAGCATATTACTCAGTGGTCTCTATTCGATGGAGTTCTACCTGGTTGTGTCTTTCACCGAGTGGTCTGGCTCTTGGTGTGCTGGTTTACTGACTGGTTGTTGGGGTTCACAGACTTGTATTTATGGATTGGGTAGACATTGGAGATTGTATCCGTGATTTGAGGGGGTCATTGGGATCGTGTTGAGTTTTGAGGCATGCGGATTTGAGGCATTGGATCTTGTGTGGACCTAAATCTGGGTTGATGTATTCTCCTATGTATTTTGTTATTAATTGCAACTGACTGGTGCATTTAATATCTATTCATTATAGAGTGTATGGCCAACTGGATCATTTAATTATTGTTTACAAGCCGACTTGTGGCAAGTGTGTATAAAATGGAGTCTAGGTTGATGTTTAGAGAGACATAAAATGATGGGAAGATAGATAGAGGATAGCAGAGTAAGCTAATAAGCTGAAAGATTGTAAGTTGTTGCAGGTAGTTGTAAGTGGGTAGAATGAGATTGCAGATTGCTTGGTGTCTTGCGAGAACAAGTTCAGATATGGTTTCTTCCACTTAGCTATAGGGTAGATGGATAAGTTTAGATCCTACGAGATCTTGTTGAATCTGTTAATGTAATTGGCCTAACAAGGAAGGCCTTATAGCCTGACATGCTGCATATAATTGGAATTCTGAGATAATATAAGTTGATAAATTGACATACCTTGTGTAGGGTTGTTTCCATTGTGTGGTTCTTGTTGTTGGCTGCAAGTTTGGACAATCCTTTATTGGATCCCCTGAGCTTGGACTGCATCACTATCAAATGTACTTTTGAAATATGTAGTTTAATGCTAGGTTCTTTAGATGTTTACATTTTGAAAGGAGCCTAAACATTGGGGCATTGGATGTGCCATGACAGTTTTGGATTTCAATAGGTAAATTGAAATTGATATTTCCAAATAATAAGTTTTCATTGGTGTGGGTTTAGGTTTCAAAAGTAACCTAAAACCTATGAATTGTGCGATAGTTTTCAAGCCTAAGGTGGAATAAGGAACTTGTACCTACATAGGATAGGTTTAGGATTATATCCAATTAATTCAAGGATTGAGAGTCAAAACTATATGTTATAATTCATAAGATTGAATGTCCACCTTAAAGTATAAGATCT
This sequence comes from Thuja plicata, assembly GCA_018584345.1. Lineage (NCBI taxonomy): Eukaryota > Viridiplantae > Streptophyta > Pinopsida > Cupressales > Cupressaceae > Thuja > Thuja plicata. Next base: position 136,625 of record MU224381.1, read on the forward strand.
AATGAGAGCTACAAGGTTGAGGAGTGGATGAGAATTTTGAACCATAACCTCAAGTTCAGTGTTCCAAGTCCCTTTTGGAATGTAAGATCTAAAAAGATGAGAGATAGATACCTGGTGTGGGTCAAACTCTGAAATGGAACAAGGAACTATAACCAAAGGTATTTAATTCCAAGCACATTGTAAGACTTAGGATCCAATAGGTAGAAAGAGAAAAGAATCACAATGGGGAGTAAATGGAGGATGAAATTGAGGAACTAAAACTGTAGGTTCAAAGTTAATGATGGAATGTAGGGTCCACTAAGAAATAGTGATGAATGGAAGCATTAGGCTATAAAAAGGAAAAAAAAACATAGAGGGAAATTTAGATTTATAAAATAATATTCTAGGTTTTGATTGGGGCGTAGGGTCTAACAGGGTCCATACAAGACTTCTTTCTACAATGGAACATGTTTCTAGAGTGACACTTCAATACAATTCCTTCTATTATACAAATCTTCAATTGTGGTTTCACATAAACTTGTAGAGCAATAACTGGAGTAGTGTTGCAAATTGTATGCATTTTTTAAGTCTATGCGAGGCAATTGATTCTTCAAATGTCAAAGTACATGCCTTTTTGGCGAGTAGAATTCCTCTCCTACAAGTAACTAGTACCAATGTCTATGGAACTTGTCACTACTATAGGCTTAGATTGAGCTGACTATTAAGGTTTGCCAGTTTATTGGATTTATAGACAAGCATCTTTATGATGGTTTATTATTCTATAATATAAATATCTGCTATGTAAGGATAAATTTATTGCCTCCTAAAGTTTAGTGCATTTGACCTCTCTGGTATCTATAGTTGAGCTCTACTCTTCTAGGGCTCTATTGATGGAATACATGAATATAATTTTAATTCCCTAATGATCTAACTAACACACATAGATGATTGCAAAACCAGTAGATTACTAGATGAGCTCAATGTATCTCTTCAAAGTTCTAGCATAGCTGAGGTAATTGTGCAAGTTTTCAACATTTTCACATGCGAACTTTAAAATTATTAGGCCTTTCACTAGCATGCTCATGAAACATGCATACGACAATTGTTTAGTGTTTTTAAGTGTATAGTGAATATCAACTTTTGGTATCTATATTTCAATGTGCTTTTCCATGGTTCTTTTTTATGAAATACATGTGTGTACTTTCTATTTACTGATTATCTATCGGACATTGATAAATTAATTTCATCTATAGATTGTTGTTTGACTAATATTTACAATAATGGATTCCTTAAAAGTTTCACCATAACTAGAGGTTAATCTACAAGGTTTGACAATTCTAAGTTGGAACTAAACTTAATAGGCATTCAATTAGCTTGGTGATAACATGGTTTTTAGTCTTGTCTGTATAGTTTTTAAAAGGAAAAAAAAACTATTATCTGGTCATGCAATCAATCATTCATGTGGGCTTGCTTTTCTCTTTTCATGCAGAAACCTTTCATGCAAGATACGCTCTATTGTGTTAATGCAAACAACCACGTACGCAAGATCTGGTCTTCTTAATCCAATTTTATGCAAAACACCTTGTATAAGCGTTGTCAATGTTTTCCCTTTCCATTTATATTCAAACTTGTGTATGGAGGATGGGGTTTTTTCCTATCAACTATTATGCAAAAAACAATGCATCCACTATGTAGTTATTTCAATCCAATGATATACAAGAAGTTATGTTTTTGTTTCCAGGTGTGGTGGTTATTTCCATCCATTGTTGTTGGGAAAACAAGCATGGTTTTCTGGTGTGTTGTGTTTATACCTGTTGTGTTTATATTTACAAATATAACATTTTCTAATTTGTTTAATTTCATTTCAATGCTACATTTTTTTGGGGTTGGACTTACAAAAATACATTTTGCGAAAACTGTAAGTTTGATTCATCCAAAGTAGATGTTACTATGTACAAGACTTTCTTCTACACTTAAACGTGTTTGTATAATGACTTTTTAATACATTTCATTTTATTACATATATTTTCAATTATACTTTTCCATCAAAGACTTATCAACATACCCTTGTACCTTCTTTATGTGGAAGTGCTAGTATATATTAGCTTTCCTTCAAGTGAAACCCAAACTAAATTGGAGTTCTCATGGGTATTGAAAACGAGTTTCGAAATATAACATGTTAACAGTTGTCCTGTACCTCACGTTATCGGGTGCATCATCCACGGAGTACCGTCAAGAAATGGCTTTGCAGCCGACTAATTTTATACATTCAATACCATAAAATATTCGTCCTCAACGAAACAAGGACCACATTATCTTCCACAAGATACTTTGGGCAATGCGACACGATACCATTGCCGTTTGATTCTGTGCCCGTCAAAACATTAATTTGTTATAATAACAAGCTGGAATTAGGATTTGCAAAGCCGGGAAACCCCTTTTCAGCCGCTCACTGCAATTCTATCTACAATGGCGCCTTCTGATTGTAGAATTCCACCGGGCGAGCACAGGCAAAAGCGTCATGTGGTGATGTTTCCGTTCATGGCTCAGGGCCACATCATTCCCTTCCTTCACCTCTCCAAACTCCTGGCCTCTCGAACCGGATTCACCATCACCATCGTCAGCACTCCTCTCAATGTTCAGGCCTTAACGCCCACCATTCAATCTGCTCGCCTAAAAGACTCCTCTCTTGACTTACGCTTAGCGGAGCTCCCTTTCTCCAGCGCTGATCATGGCCTACCACCGCATACAGAGAACACCGATTCCCTGCCTTTATCACAGCTCCTTACTCTCATGGAAGCCGCAGAGTATTTGCAGCCCCACTTCAAGAATCTGATCCTCAAGATCTCTGAAGAAGATGGCTGCACTCCGCTGTTCATCATCAGCGACATGTTCCTCGGCTGGACCCAAGACGTCGCCGACATGTTTGGAATACCCAGAATCTTCTTCCTCACCTGTGGCATTTATGGCACCTTGCTTTATTACTCTATGTGGAATCATTTGCCCCACAGACAGACCGACTCAGAAGAGTTTACTCTCCCAGATTTACCTCACGTTTCGCTGCACCGATCTCAGCTGCCCACTAACATAAAAATGGCAACAGGAACGGATCCCTGGAGTCTGTTTCAGGCTCGCACGATATCCCGCAATATGCGCAGCTGGGGATTTATATGCAATTCCTTCGAACAGCTCGAGCACAGATATTTGGAACACCTCAGAAAATCTACCGACAGGTCTGTCTGGGCGGTTGGGCCTCTTCTTCCCCCAGAATTTCTTTCTCCCTCTCAATCTCACGATGTCCGTGATCAGTTATTGCAAGGTAATGAAGAAACCACCGATGCAATTTCCTGCTTGCGTTGGCTCGACTCTCAGAAAGTTTCCAGTGTGCTCTACATTTCATTCGGCTCGCAGAACACGATCTCTGCCTCGAATATGAAAGAGTTGGCGCTGGGTTTTGAATCAAGCGGGCAGCCCTTCATATGGGTAGTCAGGCCGCCGCTTGGCGTACCTTTGACTGCGGAGTTTTCCTCAGAGTTTCTTCCGGTTGGGTTTGAGGAACGAGTTAAGGCCAAAAATCAGGGACTGGTTATTAAGAAATGGGCACCCCAGCGTGTAATTTTGTCGCATCCTTCGACCGGAGGATTTGTGAGCCACTGTGGGTGGAATTCGACGATGGAGAGTCTGAGCCAGGGCGTTCCCATGATCGGATGGCCCATTGCAGGAGAGCAGTATTTCAATTCGAAGCTTCTAGAAGAGGAGGTCGGCGTTTGCGTGGAGATGTGCAGAGGAAGTGAGGGAGAAGTGAGGAAGGAGAAGGTGGAGAGGACGGTGAAGATGTTGATGTGTGAAGAGAAAGGCGGCCGGATAAGAGAAAGAGCTGCGGCCATGAGAGATGCTGCCAGGAAAGCAGTAATGGATAGTGGAGATGGAACCGAGAAAGGCTCGTCCATGCGGGATGTTGACGATATGATACAAAAGATTCTCACCACTTATTGTGATTCTCAAACCTTGTAAAGCATGATAAGTAAGCATTTAAACTATTTTTCATGTTTAATTGTTCCCAGACTTTGAACGGCTCGGCATGTGAGATCGAAATGATGGCAATGTTGAGTGAGATCTATTTGCAATTAATTAGTTAAAATGCATATATATATATATATATATTTATTTATTTATTATGGAGCAAAAACAGTATCCCTTAAAGCTATATGTTATGTTTCTTAGTGCTCCTTACTTTGAGTGCACAATGTAAAAAAAAGTTCAAGATGACAATTTTTAAAACGGTTTTTTTTTAATATTTAGTCAACAAGTCATTATTATGTAAATTTTTTTTTTAATGTTCATTTATCATCATTTTTATTATTAGAAATATTAAAAAATATGTAAAATTTTATTAAATATTAAAATTGATATGTTATATGTTTGTTTTCATCATTGTATAATGAAGATTCAGATTGAATTATTATTATTGTTGTGATAACTATTTGTTTGTCATAAAGATTGACATACATAAGTTAAATGTGGGATTTTGATCCCTTAATGTTTACTTTTTTCTTTATTTTAGTCTACATTTGATGCAATATCATCAACAATCCTTCTTATCTCTAGGAATTGCCTACTTTTTTTATGTCATTTGCAATGCAATACATTTCTTAATAGAATTACAATAGAATAGAAATTCACTATTTATAACCAATCAAAATTTTGAAGATTAATATAGATGTTGCTTACATGCAATGGTAGCATGATTACTTTTCTCTTTACTAGAGCTCAAAATACTGAACTTGTTTTTTTTTTTAAATGGTGGGTTTATTCTATATGTTTGTTTATGATTATTTTTTTGGATAATGATCTATACACGCCTTTTTTATTTTTAAACAATCAAGTCTCTCACTAAAGATTGGAACACGTTTGAATTTACCAATCCTAAGAGTTGAAAATTCAATCCTAAGGGTTGAAAATTCAATTTGAGTGTCTAGAACATGTTGTGTAAAGACCATACAAATAACAAAAAAATATCAACCATCTTCTTCATTAGGTTCACATATTTTAGGATAAAGCTTTTAAATACATAAAATACATGTTTGAAGAAATTGATCTTTATATCATTGTGATAGGTGATAAAGTAGTTGATAATTTAAACTAATTGTTTTATTAAAAAAATTAATTATTTTTGAAATAAGATAGTACTAAAAATTTAAAATATAACTAGCAATTGAAACAAACAAGGGGTTTTGGTGAGGTTGTGCAAATAATATTATATTTATTGTAATCAAGTCTTAATTGACCTAAAGAAACTCTAAGTTTGTGGTAATGAAATATTGAATTTGAGAACAAGGCTTAACTAATTGCAACACCTTCTAAATTTGTAAAAATAGAAATATCCAATTCAAAATAAAATCCCACCTTGTGTTCTATTGGAAAAAGTGATGCACCCTTAACAAATTAGTTTTATTAATGGGATTGATGCTCTATGCAAAATGTGCCTCTTAAGCATTTTTTAGAGACTCTATACTTATAAAAAAAATGTATAAAATAATCCAAAATCACCAAATACATATATAACAATCCAATTTTATTTTTAAGTTAAATTAAAGAATGAAACAAAATGACAAGAGGAGAGAGGGATGTCTACATGCTATTGAAAAGTAGTATGGAACATGACATAGGGGTTTGTCTCTTTGATCTTCTCATAGATGCCATGTATATATTATGAATACTTATTTATTTAATGCAATTAAAGAAACTTTTCATGTTTCTTATAATTCAAATAACTAACAATAATTGAATTTTGGAGAAATATATAATTACTAATATCTTTTTTAGACAAATATATATATAACCATAAATTTTATACATATTATTATGATTTCTATTTAGAAAATAAATATATTGTAAAAATTCAGATGCAAACATTTAACTAGGAATAATTAAAATAATGTTTTTGTTGATAGATTGAATTATTTAAACCTTTATTTTTAAAATAAAATAAAGAAATTTGAATAATTTTAATTCATCATTAATATATTTTTTATTAAGCAAGCTTAGATTTATATTAAGAGAATGAGGCTTACACGTGAAGCGAGTCGCCCAAACAAAGAGCATGGTGTGGTTAGCAAACCAACCGCCTTTAACGTTGTTTAGTAGTGAAATATACACTAGCTATTCTACTATACATCATAACTGGTAAATGTGAAACTAATTGGGCAGTTTACAGCTTTCCAGGTTGATGATTACGTATGAGTCTTGAAAATGAAACACTATATTATAGTGCAACTTTCAACATTGTGAGGAGAAATTCATAATAGTGATCTGCGTCAAACTTTATTTAAATGCCACATCAAGCTGTAGTAAAAGCAGGATTTGCCCAATTTCAGAGATTACTCAGATTGGTGGGAAATATCTCATTCGAAGTATCATCAAGCAGATATGTATTCTATTTAAGTCCAATGATGTGATATAATTCTTTCGAAGAAATAATTCTTTGTGCGGATGTGAAGAATTCCTTGTTATTACGCTGAAGGCGTTTCATATTTCACATGGACGACCTAAAACGTAAAATGAAGGGTTGCAAGTTGTTTAGAACTTTGCAAGATGATTACAATGCAATGGTCCCTCCAATTTTAAATCGTCACTCCAGTCAGTGATCATAATAATTTATTGGTGACAGAAAAGGTGCGGATGGACCCGCGTTGACACAATAATAGGCCACTCTTTATTGTTGTGTGCGCTGCAAAAATAAGTTTAGGTAGGTATTGCAGTCAAGTACAAAGCTACACATGTCGTTTAAGTACATTAAAAAATTAACCTTAAGGTTTAAGATTTTCCTGTCTTTGAGTAAGACGAGTTTCATCTTGTATGCTGAGTTTGTCTAGTGGTGGAGAACTAGTATTTTTGTATGGGAGGTCACAAGTTCAAATTCCACTGGGCTAGGGTATGTACGCCTTGTTTGTAGTATAATGGATGCCTCCCTCAAGGAGTACGAGGTAGTCCCTTATTGCTGTCACCTTATGTAGACCAAAAAACATATGGCTGGTATCATGGACTATATAATGACCTTTCCTTTCCTATCTATAGTTTACACTTGTACATATCTCACTTGTTCAAATTTTGTGAATTTAGTGTGTACTCTATTCATAATAATGCTATCCATAAAATGGACTAGCTTTCCCTACAATAAAGGTTATTGATTTGATGAGCTGGTTACACATGTTGGGTTGTTAATGTGCTGATAAAGAAACCCTACTTTCTTTTGCAAAACCACCAATTGGCTTATAATATCCACCCGTCACTTCCAAAAATACATGTACATCCTCTAGGGGAAAGTACCCAATTACCGATAGGGGGTCCAAAAACCGTTATGCTTTTGTTATAGATACCCCCCAATTATTGATATTAAAGGAGCCCAAAAAATGAAAATCACATGTACTAATAGTTGATCACACATGTACTAATAGCCGATCATTTTTTACCTTTTTTGGTTGGTAATTGGCCCATTTGTGCACCACTATTGGGACATTTTGTAACGACTACTAAGACATTTGGCCATAATATTAACATTTTTTAGTAAAACGACTATTGGTGTAAGAACATAGCAGGTATCTGATGAGTATTGAAATAACACTTTTGGACCACTTTGCACACCCCACGATCCCTACAGAGAGATCTGTGAATACCCAGAAGCCGAAACCTTAGCTTTAAGCACTTCACTCACCTACAAAGGTACACCGAATCGACAAAATGCAACTTACGGTTTAGGAGTTCTAGGTGCACAAAATTGGCCTGGGCGACTACTGATACTCTTCCCCAATTTTCTATGACTATTTCCACTCTCCTAAATGCGTTTTCTAGTACCATTGTCACTACCTAAAATTTTGCTAGTTTAGAGGATATTATATTCGCAGTTAATTATCGTTTAGAAAATGGTGTAAGTTTCCAGCTAAAGGTGACAAGTGACGGAGGTAATTAGTCTATCCAACAGCTAGCCTCTGCACGTCTGTCAAATATTTTTTGGAATATTTTTAATTTCATTCTTAGAATTATGCCAGACACTATGATAATCTACAATAATATAGAAATCTTTCCTCTTACCTTTTAAATGCCAAAGGTTGAAGAAAAATGTTGCCATTTTTGATGCAGGTAAGTTGTGTTTGTAGATAACCCCAATCTAGATAGATCTTATCCTATTGGATGAAGGTAGGTACATATTGAAGACCTTGCATGAGAGAAAGCAATTTGCAAATTTCAAAATTGGGAAGTGGTGGTAGATAAATATCAATCTACCAAACACACCCCTCCATTTCAATGTCATTTTCACAAGCTAAGGCCCCGTTTGTTTCACGGAATTGGAATTGAGTCAAAACCTTATTATCACAAAACCAAGTTTTGAAATCCCAGTTTTGCATCTTCCTGTTTTGAAAATCACGGACCCGACAGCGAAATTAAACTCGGTT
>MU224381.1:147975-173775 GCA_018584345.1 Thuja plicata
AACAACTACTCATAAGGTCCAAAAGACGACAAGCATAAACCATAATGTCAATACTCAAAATATCATCCTGATGAGTCAAGTGTCAAAATGAAAGTCAAACTAGGACAGGTCAGGGCAGGACCTCACAAAAATGGACTAATGCTAGACATGTTATCTCAATGTAAAGAAATGGAGTCCATTATTTGAAATTAATAAATTCAAATTTGTATGATGTCAATTAATATATTATTTAAATTATATTCATCTAATTATGTAAATAAATATTGATTATTTAAATTATATATTATTATTAGTAGTAGTATTATCATTAATGATCTTATCAATTAATATTTTATCTAAATACTACTTGTATTACCATTATATACTATTTTCAAAATAATTTTATTTATTTCTTTTTTATATTAATATAAATCAAACTACTTAAATATGTTTTTCTACAATACCGCTTTAATATTTATTACTTCACAATTTACTTAACTATTTCAACTAGTCTTTGAAAATAAATTAATCCAATTTTAATCACTTAGAATTTTATCTCCCCCCAACAAATACAAGAGCCAAAATGGACTAATGCTAGACATGTAATCTCAATGTGAACAAATCACATATAGATTTTATATATTACTTAAATTATATTATTATTTTAAAAAAATTGATATAACACCTAGAAATTTCTAAACAATGAACATATAGACTCCATGCATCAACTTTGATGGTTTTCAATCACACTTTTAATCTTTGTTACTAGCATCTTTCACAATTAGAGCACTTTAACATCCTTTCATTAGTAAATTTATTTAACAAAAGATATGACAATTACAAAAAAACTTAAATAGATGTATCTATGGCATATAAATTTTACCTAAGCATATAAATTTTGACTCTTTAATTAAGACTGTAAATATAAATGCCTAAATATTCATTTTCCCTTATTGAATGAATTTTAGCTCTACCCAAGATCATCAATCCAAAGAAATAATACTTGATAAAAATCATTAAATTTTTACACACATGACATGTTTTGTAGAATTTTCAGCATAGTCTAGCTAGAAAAAAACTTGCAGAATAAACAAAGAGATGTCAAGAATGAAAATTCTATATTGATGAAAAGTTAAAAAATAATCAAAAGAGGAAATGGATCTTCAACTAGGGTAACTTCGCACACTTCCCTGCTCCTCCCGTGTGCCTCTTTTGGGTGTAATTAATGGTCTCCACCTCTCTCGGGTCCGTAGACGACAATAACCACCCATTTAATGCTGACCCTAATAAGAATGGGGAAAAAAGGGTTCTTCGCAGTATTGATATCGATCCCAAGGTATTTGGTCAGGCTGATGAGAATGCAGTGTCGGTTGAGGATATCCCTTAAAGAATTACAGGAGATGAACAACGAGGAGCTCATCCTAAACCTAGATCATTCAAAAAAGCGGTCTAGAATGAGAGAAGTCTCCAAGAAGGCGCACAATTCCTCACATCCATTTCCCAAGACTCAGAAGCAGATGCAGGAGTTGGAGGTAAGGTTTCGTCGCCTCCCAAACTCATTATTAAGCCTAATATGCAAATGTGTATTGTGATAGAACAGGAGAAAGTTAGGCTTAAGGATAGTACAATATTATTTGTTGATGTTAATGTATCCAAGATTCCGTCTAGGAATTTCCTTAATGAATGGTTTCAAAAGGTTTGGAGTAAAAAAAATAGGGTTTCATTTCACATATTGTAGAATGCTCCAAAAAGGTTTTTTTTTTTTTAAATTTCATTGATCCAAAATCCCAGAAAGCTATTGTTGACAGACAATTTTGGAGAGTTAGTCCTTATGAGTTTAGATCCATCCCATGGTCACTAGAAGCGTCACATAATGAAGTTCTAGCAATCACTAGCCCCAAGTGGGTGGTTATCATAAATATTCCTTCATTTTTACTAAAACTAATTTCGCAAGCTCTGGATCTTGTAGGTAAGGTTCTGAGGGTGGACCAATCTAATGTGCTTATCCCCTATACTGAGGTTAGGTTTCTCATTTCTCTTAAACTGGGAATAGATTTCCCTGAATCTCTGCATTTTTACCTCGGTGGTTGTCCTATTGAGTGCCATGTTTCTTTTTTGGGTGGAATTAATAGTTGCTACCTTTGTAGGAAGGAAGGACATATAAAGCAAGATGGCCCTATTTTTAAGAAGCATAATCCATTACCAATTGAGAAAACCCAATTAGCTGGGATTAACCCTCCTACCCCAACACTCGATAATTCCAATGGAGATCTTTCTTTTATCACCCAACCTTGTATTCCACTATTCCATACCTCCCACAAGAACCAAGTCCCACACCAAAATAAATCACCACACCCGCAACTTGGATGCAAGACTCAGCTAAGATATTTGTTGCCCTGGATAAACTCAAAGGACAATTTGATAATGAGCCTACTCCCCCAAGACAAACCTATGTAATCCCAAAATCCTTGCTGGAACTCCCCTATGCCAGTGAATTAGACTTTGGATTGAGCCTAAATATCAATACCCTTCATTCAAAACATAGAACTCAAAATGCACAGCAAATTGTATTTGAAAGGATACAGACAAAGGTTGATAAAATAAGAGATACCCCTAGACCCAAGTGGAAGATCTACTCTATCCTCCCTCCAGGTCAAGATGCTCCTTATGACCAACCTACAATCCTTGATGTACTAGTAGACAAACTTGGTAGCCCTGATGATTTTTCTCTCCCATCAGACTCACCGATTGCCATAATTTATGTTGATTAGGACAGGAGTCATAAGGAAGACAAATTGAATCCTGGTCAAACCCTGAATTTTAAGCTCAATGAATTCTCAATGGTTATAATCCATGCACCTCCTCCCCTCCCTCCCCATCGGATCAGTGGAAGTTTGTGCCTAGAGGGAAGGAAAGAAAAGATATACGCTCTTTGGCTAAGGATATGGCTGTGTTGGAGGTTGATCAGGAGAAGGACCTTGAGCTGGAGGAGGGATAAATAAATAGAGAGAAGGAAGCTTCCATCTCAGAAGGAGTAGATGCATTCATTTTCACCTCAGAATCTAGGAAGAAGCATAAGAAGGCTAGTAAGCCTAGTAGAAATTCCCCTTTAGTTATTTTAGAAGGGGCTATCATTAAAAAGAAGAGAGGGAGGCCCCCTCTATTGAATGGTAACCCTAAACCTTCCAAAAACCCAAGGAGTTACAATCCTCAATGTTACAAGAGCTTTTGAGCACCCATGGATACTAACAAGTATTGGTTTCTCATGTCAATTAATTGTACATCCTGGAATATCAGAGGCTTGGAATCCTCCGATAGAAAATATGTAGTCAAGAGATTCCTGCAATTGCATAAGGAGATTGACATTCTTATGCTTCAAAAGGTTAAGGTTGTAGGCTTTAATCTGGACATTGTTGTAAAATACATTTGGAAGGATGCAACTGCCTACTCTTCTAAACATCATAATGGTAAAGGTGGGACCTCGATCTTAATAGGCCCAAAGTGGAGAAAATCAATCCAAAAATGAGGATTCTCTCCCTACAACAAAGCAGTCTGGGTCACATTTAAGGTGGAGGAAGTAGTCTTTGCAGCTTATTTAATTTATGCTCCCAATGACCATAATGGAAGAATTGACTTGTGGAGATGGATCTCAGATCTGGATAATATTCCTTGCATTTTAGCAGGTGATTTCAATATGATTAAGAGGGCTCAGGACAAAGAGGGAGGTCTGAGGCTTGATTGGATAGTGAATGAACTTGTCTTTCGAAACAAAATGATTTCAAATTTGAATCTCTTTGAATCGTTGGCAGAGAAGAAAAGAGAATCAAAAGGAATATGGTACACCTAGTCTAATTTTCAAAGAGGGTAGAAAAAGATCCACTCCAGGCTCGATAGATTTTATATGAATAAGAAGCTCTTCAACAGTAATTTAGTAAGTGGTAAGGCTAATGGCTTATGGATAAAAAATAGAGCTTTTCTTGTCCACAAAGACACTCTTAGAGTGACCAGCCAGTGTTGATCACTAGTATCAGTGGAAATTGATAATAATAATAATAGTAGAATGTTTCAGCGTTCCCTAAACTACCCAAATTTCTTCTGTAACTGTTATAGCAACATAATTTTTTTGCTCTTACCATATGGATTTTCAAATCATTCTTCCATGCCTAGGGCATAAAACATGGATCAATATATGTTGCTTCTTAGTTTGTAGAACTCACAGGTTGATTTTTCATTTTTTGTATGTGTATCGTTCAACATATTTATTTCTAGTAGAACTTCATGTCTGCATTGTTTATAGCGCATGCAAATAAACTGAATCATAATGGAAATGTACCACAATTGTATGCTTTGAACTTGTCTCTAATCCATTGGATAGCAGAGCAATTCTCTTGCAGATATGTTTCAGTGTGGGAGGCAAGTTTTTATAGTTTTTAAAATAATCCAAAGTTGTGATGCCTATTTGAAGTGTTCAAATTGTTGTGATTGTACAAAAATAAAATTTTCTTCACTTGTCAAAACTCCATCTTTTACTCAACGAAGATGCTTAATACTTTCGCATGACTAATTATTTTTATGTTAAGAATTGTAATTATGCAATGGCATTATAAATCTTATGAGCTAAGGATTGTTAAATATCATTTCCAAAATTCCTTCTACATATCATTAATGAGTTATATTTCGAAAGCATTGTACAAAACAAACTACTTTTTTTGAAAATAAAAAATCCTGTCGACTTATGGTTGCACGTACAAAAGTGTGCAACTGCTAGTTAAGACAAGTGGTAAAAAATGACATAGTAGAATTAAATTGTGGCATTGTGCTTTTCGTTTTCAAGATTCTCAAACCCTAATAAGATGTCATTACTAATCATTGTTTTTAAAATAAAATTTCCCATCTATCAGATTTAAAAATCAACTTAAAAATATTTGAATATATTTATTTTTTAATATAATTATTAATTTAAAAAATAAAAATTAGGGCTTTATTACAGTAGTTAACAGATTTAGATTTCTGAAAAAAAATTAACAAAAATAAATTAGCTTTCAAAGAACAACTCTTATACTAAAATGAATGAGCGCGGGAATTTATTTTATCAAACTGGTGAAAAAGAAAATTGAAAATGTACTTGGAAACATTTAATTGACAGGAGAGCACCAAACTTGTGATGTCAGGTCCCTAAGAAAAGCATTAATGGTGTAAACATTCAGTCTTCCTGAAAGTCCATCATATTCGATTTTAACATTGATTTCATTTCTAGCTGCTAGATTGATGTCGTAATTTCTAGGCATCGACCCGCAGACAGAGTTAGCATTGTTGAGATCCAAGACAGAGCCAAGGTTGCCGCCACCACTATTGTTTTGGTTTTTTTTTTTTTGGGAAAAATCCCAAATGCCAGCTCGCCGCTACTGTGATTCACGTCAGGCCTTTTGATGCAGAAAGTGAAAGTGGTCTTGAAGGAAAGCATAAGTTTCGTGGCTCAATGCCAAATCTTGATTGGTCAAGAGTACACGACCCTTCCAGGCATGTCTCGACATCCGTGAGCCCTCCGCCATTTAGAAACCGGCAAACAATGAATTTTTCCAGCCAGTGAAAAACAAAACTCAAAATCAGTATAAAAGTGTTGCTGGTAATGTGAAAAGTGTGAAGCTGCAGTTTGGATGCGTGAGATACATTTCCGGTGGGGGCTTTCCCATATTAAAACTAGCGCTTGCACCTGAAAAGGTGCAAGTGTGATACCGATAGGAGAGTTTATACGAGTTGATATATAAGACAATAAGAGGTCATATATAAGTGAAATATAAATTGTTTTAACTCTCAATATTGTACGTTCAAAATTTCAAGGACCATATGGTGAAATTAGTAACTAATGTAATGTTGTATTCTATTGTTTCTTATTTTGCATGATGAAAATAAGAGCACAAACTTGCTAAGGTTAATGTGGCAAACTTTAAACGAGTCGCCCTACCACCCACTATTCTTACAGACTGGAATACAAAATGCCCTTACCCAACGTTTCAAGTTTGCCATCGTTAAAACAAAATTATAGTAATTATCATGTGAAAAGATAGAACAATAAGAGTCTCAAAGGAGAAAGAAATGCAAAAGAGATCTAATCAACATCAAGGAGCCCCGTTTGCGTGTACGAGCAACAAAGAAACTATTCATCAAGAACTATTAATCAAGAACCATTGAATGAATCTTAGGAGGACATGAAATGATATTATGAATAGAGAAAGGGAGATCATATAGTATCTTCCGAATCACCAACACTTTGGCAAGCTCTCGAATCTTCTGTTTAGTCTGCTGAGGGTGAACACAAGTAATGTCAGTTAACTTATTGGAAGCTGTAAACTATAAAAGAACACCATAAATAGAAAGAAAAAAAAACCAACAAACCAAGTAAAGTGGCAATACAAAGTATCAACTATGTGACTTGATAAGGAATGATCAAGTGGAGAGGGTGAAACAAGGATGCAATGAATATAACGCGTAGACATCACATAAACCAAGTATGGGACCTGCACAAAATCGATACATATGGTCAAAGACCTAGATAGAACCTCTGCAAATAAAGTATATTGAATTTAGTTTTATATAACTCATAGATATTCCATGAAGCTAGAATCAGGATAGTAGACTACATGGTTTTGTATGTTCTATGCTATAGATTAGCTCCATAAAGTGTAAACAGAACCAATGAATTGCTACAAAAAAATACTTAGAAGTGTAGTAACATACAATTGAATTGTTGAATCAAATGCAACCAACAATTCACACAATATTTTTGATTTGTCATGCTTTCCAATTGCCTGCAAGGATGCAATAAAAAAAAGTAAGTCAATGGACTTCATGCGATAATGTTTATTCTATATATAGTCAAATAAGATGGCTTCAGAATCACATACCTTTTCCCTAAAGAGACATTAGTTGTAATCGATCCTCTTCTTTTTTCCTTATAACTGTGTACACATTTTTTTGCATTCTGGAATATCTCTCGAAGGTGAACGGGGGCTCAATGCGGAGGCCATCTAGCGACTTGACTCAAGAAATAGCTATAAATGTTAGGCCCTGTCTCTCGATCTTCCCAATATCAACCGTTGCTCGCTGAAGCATTAGACCTTGGGACTTGTGTATGGTAATAGACCATGCCATTGTGAGTGGTAGTTTTCTACAGTTGCCAAGGGATACATGTACTATTGGTATAGATTTTGGGTCACCTTCATTCCATGGTTTCCCATTATAGGTATCAAACCGTGCTACCACGTATGTAGGAATTTCAGGTGGTTTTGAGCCTGGATTGCAAATAATGTCAATAACTTCACCAAGAGTTCCATTTACAAGGCCTGCTTGTGTCCATAGGTTGGTTGTGAGCATGATTCGTTGCCCTTTGCAAAGTAGCAATTGTTTCTCAAGTTTTTCATCAGTAGCTTCAATATCTACTCTGCTCCTGGAAATTGTTGCGATGCTTAGCGCAACTGGACACTTTAGTTATTTTAGCATGTTTATGTTATGTAGGCATACTAAATCATTTGTAGCAAAAATGTGTATTGCATTGTTGAAATGTTCATTTTCATATGTTTTAATCTCTGTGGTTGTGCGAGACATCAATAATTGCCAATCTTCCTGTATTGGGGTTGCATTCTGTATGTTGTGAAGTACTTGGTGAAACTAGGTTTGGATTGGGCTCTCACCTTGTTGGTGAAATATTGTTTGTAAGGTTACAATTGTTGTAAATTGTTTCCATAGTGCTAAGGCATCTGAATGCGCTGCATAGATAGGTTTGTCCATTACAGGAGGCAGTTGTGCAAAGTCGCAAATTAGAATTATGGACAATCCACCAAAGCTAATATGTTGTCAATGGGGGAAGGCCTCCCATAGCCTTGTGTTTATTCAAAATAGTAGTTTGGGCCCTATGAAACTCATCTCATCAATAAGGACGTACCTCGTGTGCTTCATCTCTTCTTGGAATGTGGTAAGTGTCTGGCCTTGTAATGGATGCATTTCTTTGCTAGGAATTTTTAGTGTCGAATGTATTGTGGATGCTTGTATGTTAAATGCAAAGATTCCAGTAGGGGCTAGTATAAGTATCGGGTTGTTTAGAGTAGTTGTTCCATGGAGCGCTTTCCTTATACAAATTATTAAGTACATGATTTTCCTGTTCGTGCAGTCCCTTGAATGACCATGTGTAATGGTTTGATGGAGAGACACTTGCTATGGTCTATAATTATTGAAAGCGCAAGCTTTTGCTTTGGTGAAAGTGTATGATCAAGGACATTGATCCTAGCTGGTAAGTGGCATCCATGGTTGTATGTCTTTTGCATGACTATGAATTGTGGTGCAGTTTCATGCAAATGTTGAGGTACGTCAACTTGGTCCCACTTGTAATTGTTATCAAAGTCACGCTTTCCAAGCATTTCAAGTTCATCTAGGTTTACAATATTTGTGAATCCCATTTGTGAAAGTCGCTCCCATTCATGCATGTCTGTCATTTCTACCATGTTCACATCACAATCATTATTGTCCTCCTCTTCAGAAATAGTGTCCTCTTCGATGGTGCAATTGATGTGTCATACGTCATATTTTCTAGCATTCATTTACTTCTAATTTTCAATTATTTTATCTTATGTAACTCCTATGTCACTTTCAATATTACAAAAATGTTTGTATAATAACAACTCACTCCAGAATATTTCAAAGTTTTATGAATCCTCCTTTTGGATGGTATAGAATTTTGGGAAGACATTAACAATAGCTTTTTCTTCTCTCCCTCCATTTATACCCTTTACATCCTGCAGCATAGGAGAAAGATCATGTAGATTCAAGTAGTGTGATGTGTTCCATCTGTGGAGGTCGATTGATGCAAGAGTGTAAGTAGTTGGGTTGTAATGTGCTTTCATTTGATGTTCTTGATAAGCGGTGCAACACTTTTCGACCAACATTTAGAGTTGTGAAATGTCTACTGCACATAACGAGTGGTAATTTTTGAAGCATATGGCATGTTTCTTGGGCTCCTATATCACGGTCTACCACACATTATGTCATAAATTTTCTATATGCAGTCAAGGCTAGGTCACCTATTTTTTGGCATGTGGATATTCTTGTAAGCATATTAGTGCAACTTTCATATTTTCTCTCTGCTTTTGCTGCATATTTTGCAATGTATTTTAGAACATGCCCTCGCGAGACAACATGCTGGCATTCTATATTGGCTCTTCATATTAGGATCATTTCAGGGTTGTGTATGTTTAACCTATCATCATTTCATGCAGGTTTATATTTCTTTGTGCCTGTGCTATCAATTGATAGAGTAGAGATACTTTGATTCTTCCATGGATCTTTGTAGCGGCACTCTAGTTTACCCCGCTTCTTGCGCAAGCAAGCACCCTCTCTACATTTTGTGTGTCTTTCGACGCAATTGATTATGGCCTCATAGTCAGCTAAGGGGTCAGCAGAAAATATGAGCTGTGTTTAGCAAGCACGAATCATCAAGTGGAGATCGATGTATAGGATTGCTACCCTGCGATAGATCATAAGGGTTCCATGCACTGACATACATATCAAAAAATCTTCTTGGATTTTCAACTTCCACACTATTATTCCAATCAAGCAAACAGTTTTGTAATTTTAAATATTATTTAATTTTTTTAAAGATAAAATTAAAATTGTTTAATCTAATTAATTTAAATTTTTGATTTAATAGATTATTAAAGTTAACTGAAATAATAATATATTTTTTTAATAAAAAAATGTAATTATGACAATAAAAAATCCATTCATGTAGATTAGAAAGGTAGTTAGGACACCTAGTTTCTCTCACCCAATATTCTTTATTCGAGCTATCAAATGTTCTATTTCATTCATCCTTTAGACTTTATCAAAGAGCTGATTAGTTCATCAATTGCAAGGATGGAAAAAGTAGCTCCATCTAAGCGAATGGACGAGGCAAAAGAGATTGTCAAGTGTCACTACGAGGAGAACACCCAATGGGGGAAAAAGGCAAATACATGTTAAAATCTTGATAATTTTTTGGACAACAGGGTAATTTTTTTTGGAAATAATTTCTGATAGTGAATTCATGTTACATGTTGGCATGCTCTACAACTGTGCAGTGGAAGATACTTTGACAGGGCTTTCTATACACTGCAGAGGATGGAAATCTATTTTCTGCTCTCCCAAAAGAGATGGTTTTGTGGGGTGTGCGCCTGTTAATCTAAATGACACTCTCATCCAAAATAAGAGATGGGTAATGGGTTTCCTTGAGATCTTTTGTAGCAAATATTGCCCGGTCACTTATGGTATCTGCCATCCAAGTCTAGCACAGAACATGTGTTACAATTATTACTTTCTATTTGCTCCATTTTCCTTACCTTTAATCTGCTACGGCGTACTACCGGCCTTATGCATGGTTACCGGCCTATCGTTATTTCCCAAGGTAGTTTTACCTTCTTGAGTTTTTTATATGGATTAATAACTTTCTTTACAATGAGAAAGAAACATAGTCTTTCTGCGCTTCATCTAATTTGTAAAAGTTTTTGATTTTTTAAATTTTAAATTTTGATATTGATTAAAAATCATTTATGTCTAGCAGATTTCAGATCCATGGGTTATCCTCTTTCTATTTTTACCAGTATGTGCATGTGCACAAAATGCTCTACAATTTATATATGTAGGAGGAGGCTCTCTAAAATCTTGGTGGAATGAACAAAGGATGTAGATGATAAAAGGAGTGTCATCCAATCTATTTGCGCTCATTCAAGTAGTTTGGAAATTACTTGGAATATACCTTTTTCTATCATAGCACTTATAAACCTGATGACATTTGTATGTGGAATCGTAGACGTTATGAGAGAAGGTTATTCAGCCATGGAGAGTATGTTTGTGCAGGTGACACTGTCGAGCTTCATAGTAATAAATAGCTATCCCATATTAATCTCAATGCCTCTGTGTGAGATAAGTGGAATAAATCCGTCTGTGAACCCTAAACTTTGCACAAAAATTAGAGCGTGCTCTGTAAATAAGGTTTCCGACACAGCGTAAGATAGGAACGACGTGACATGCAGCTCTGTATGCAGTGCCTCCAGTTCCATATTCTCTTAAGCATTTTGTCAAACTTCTTACGTGGTGTCCAGGCTTCCACATGTTGTAAGCATATTTATGGTGGCATTTGCAACCACAACATTTCCTGGCGATAAAATAGATCCATTCACCAACACGTTTGGCCATTGTCCGCATTTCACAGCGGAAAAATACCGCAGACCAAAGGATAAAAGGTGTAGCACCGCGCATGAAATGGAGTGTTAATTTTTTATTTGAAAAAAAAACATGGTAACATTATAAGAAAAAAAAACACCGTACCATTATAAGAAATAAAGACTATTAGAACTTTTTCCGGGAGTGTGAGACACATTTCCAGTCATGGGTTTCTTCCCATAGAAAGCCTATCAGCTAATTAAAAAAATCTCTCATCACAATTATAATAAATCTTGATAACATATAAAATCTAATAAATCTCTTAACATACAAAAAATTCTCTAATCACAAATGTTTCAAATTAATAGCTAAAAATTTAACAAAAAAGTGTTCACTAACGCCACGGGAGCCCCAGAAAGAAGATTCAGACGACAAATAACAAACCAACTACATGCATTACGATTCAAGCGAGGGAACTAACAGGGTTACTTCGTTTACGAAATCGTCAATATTGGCAATGGACGAACCCTTGCATGATTTTCCATCCGCGGACAACCACGACTCAGAAACCGCAATCTTTGTAGTATCTCTGAGTTGCCTGGCCTTTTTCCGCAGCTCACTTCCCAACTCCCCCTCCATGAACATCCTCACAATCTTCTCCACCTTACTCTGCTGCAATTCTCCATTCACGCCCCTGCAAATCTCGACGCTCACGCCAACTTCCTCCTCCAAAAGCTTAGAATTATAGAACTGATCTGCTGCAATTGGCCAGCCAATCATAGGCACGCCCTGACTCAGGCTCTCAAGTGTAGAATTCCATCCACAATGGCTCAGAAACCCACCGGTCGAAGAATGCGAAAGAACAAGCAATTGCGGCGCCCAACCCATGAGAAGAAGCCCTTGTCTCGATACCGTCATTCGCTGCTCAAATCCGTCTGGCAGAAAGTCGGCGGATCCATCCGTCACTTCGACCGGAGGCCGAACCGCCCAAATGAAGGGCAGTCGAGAAGCTTCCAAGCCCAGAGCCAAAGCCTCCATTTGAAGGCGGGAGATCCTGACCATGATGCCAAAGCTAACGTAAAGAACCGACGAGGGAGGATGCGAATCAAGCCACGTGGAACACAATTCCTTAACGAGGCCATCAGTGCAGCAACCATGGGCCCCATCGGAAGCATTGGGGAGAACAGGCCCCACAGTCCAGACATGTCCGCTGCTGCTGCTTCGTAAATGGTCGACGAATTTCGACTCCAAATCGTGGAAAGTGTTGAGCAAAGTTCCCCAGCTGCGGATATTCCTCGGTATTTGGCGTTTCAAGAAGAGGTGCCATGGGTCCGTGTCGTCCGTGAGCCTGAGGCTCAGCGGCAGTTGGGAAGCATGAAAAGTGACCTGGGGGAGATCAGGAGCCAGAGAAAACGTATCGGAATCCGTTTTCTTGTGGGGAAGATTCATCCAGAGAGAATAATAGACAGCAGTCGCAAAGGCGCCCATTGTCATGAACGTCGCCCTGGGAATCCCAATCCTGTTACAGACGTCCAAAGTCCATCCAAAGAACATGTCGCTCACAACGCATGTCGGCGGGTGGGCGCCGTCACGGAGCCTGCGTAGAAGGTTCTCGAAGGGTCGTTCGAGCTGCTCGCAGTTGCGGACGAGGAGAAACATGAGATTGTAGGGCAGGGAATCGGTGTTCTCCACGTCGGGAGGCAGGCCTTCGGTGCCCCTCGGAAAAGGAAGCTCTTCAAGTCGGATATCGATGTCATGAGCTTTGCATGCAGTGGAAACCTTGGGTTGTAATCGGAGGAGATTACGCGGAGTATTGACAATTGTTACGAGAAAGCCTCCTCGCTTGGCCAGCAGCTTGGCCAGCTCGAAGAAAGGAATGATATGACCCTGCGCCATCAGTGGCAGCATTACAATGTGACCCTTTCTCTGCTCTCCTGCCATGACGAATACTAAACTCTGCAAAAACGTCTGCTCTCAGACTTCTTGATTTAATGCGGGGCGAGCTCTATTTCATATCGATTGTGCGATGCATACTAGGGCAGCGTGTAAGTTGAGAAATAAGGTTGAGTGAGATTGTTAATTGGCCGCAGAGGGAGAGGAACGAGTACTTTGCCGGCGGTAGCACCGTCTATACAGCCATTCATGCGTAATCACCATCGGCATTCCCAATATAATCATTCAGTCCGCATTAATTATATTTTCACCGCCGTTTAGTTAACTTGTCGTTAACTTCTACTGATCAACAGTTGAATTTTATTTTATTTTAGTTTTTATTTCTAATATCGTCTGTAGTGGATTAAATATATTTTTGTTTTTATTTCTGATTTCGTCTGTAGTGTATTAAATATATTTTAAATTATTTTTAGATTTATATCTTTCAGAAAATCAAATGTATATTACAAGATTTTATATAAAATATAAGATACTATAAAAAGTATATAATAAAGCTTTTTTTTTTAATATTAAAATTCAATTTAGTTAATAAATTATATACTATTAAACCTATTATAAATTGTTTTTTAGACTGGAATTTTATTATAATAAAAAAAATGTAGATAATGAAATTTAATTTTAAATATAGAATATATATTTAATTGTGAGCTATTTAATATAAATTTTAAATTTAATACAATAGATATAATTTGTAAATTATATGGGTGTTTATAATTTAAAATATATTTATATATATTATAATAAACATTTACTATTTCTAAGTTTCCTCAATTTTTACCCTAAGCACTAAAGTGAATTAAATATATTTTAAATTATTTTATTTATATTTTTCTAAATATGTAATGTATAAATTACAAGATTTTATATAAAATATATGTAGTATCAAAGATATATAATAAGATTTTATTTATATATTAAAATTTAATATAATTAATAATATATATTACGTTAAAATTATAATTAATTGTTTTCTAGATTGATATTTTATTATATATATAATAAAATTTAATTTTAAGTATAAAATATATATCTAATTGTGAATTTTTAATGTAAAATTTAATAAAAATGAATATAATTTGTTTTTATTAGATAAGCAAGGAAGGGTCCCGATCCCTTACAATATGAAAACAACATTGAAAGAACAACAACCAAAAATAGAAAAAATAGTGAGAGGCCTCCCAACACTAAAACCACTAGGCACACTAAAAAGCTTACCAATCCAATATAACTAACCAACAATACCAGTCTAGTCTATTTAAGCCTCTAACATCATGCATCCTTAAAAAATTAACAATTCTTTAACAGTATACCCTATACTGACTACAGTATGCACCCTAAAATGGTCGCTTAGACTATGGGCCCCCATTTTTCAATTTATCAAATGATGGAATCAATTTATCAATTTCCTGAGTCAATGCCTTGCAATATTTTCAATTCAAATCAATTTCCTTGATCAAATCATAATTAATTCAATTATTTCAATATTTCTTAAGGTTTGATCATTTTATCCATAATCTTATTTAATTAAAAGAAAACATCCATTTTAATTAAATAAAATAATCTTATTTAATTAAAAGAAAACGTCCATTTTAATTAAATAAATTAATCTTATTTAATTAAAAGAAAACCTCTCTTTTAATTAAATAAAATATAAAATATACTTTGAATGCACATATTTCTAAGTGGTGGGTTTTTTCTTCTTACTTGCCTTTTTAGGGATTTATCCCACATTGCTCTTAAGGATGCATTCCTCTCCACACTTTCATTTATAAGGAGCCCTCTCCTTCTCATTTTGGGATCCATATTTTATGTTATTGTTATGCTGCAGGTTTGGAGAGCGATTTTGGAGGAGAGTTTGAGCACTTGAGTTTGAACATTGCAACTTCTCTTTTATTGTCTTCTTCTCTCATGCATCCATGGCAATCCATTTAGATTACTCTTGCACTTGCATGTTAGATTAGATTCATATTTCATTTCATAGAATAATCTTGCATGTGTATTTCCTTTCATAGATTAGTTTGCTTTCATGCATTGTTATCATATAGAATAACTTTCATTTTCATTTGCATGCATATTTGATGATCATGGAGACTAGCACTCTTATTTTTCCTCTTTGAATCTCTCATTTTATGGTGTACTTGCATGGGCACAAACTAGATCTAAACTGAGGGCCTCCATTATAAACCCTTACACTCCATGAATAGAGAGCTATGAGTCGCCATTTGAGACCTCATTCTTGAGCAATCTTGGATATAATGACTCATAGAAGTGTGTCAACATTTTAGCACACATTTTTTGCGCCCACCGTGGGGCTCGAACCCACGACCACAAAGTTAATTTTTGTGAGTTTTGTGATAAATTTATGGGCTGTTTTTCCAGAAATCTTATTGATGTTTTTATTGGTACGTGCACATATAACATGATCCAGATTTGAAATTTATATTTCTGGAAAGGTATTTGAGTTAGCTTCCATTTTCCATTGGCTTGAATTAATTTCATTGGGATTTGCAAAAGTTATGGTTATTTTAGTGCCAATTGGTCAGAACCTAATTTTTATGAAATCTGACTGATGTTTTTATTAACTTACGTGCACATATGACATGATATAGATCCAAAATTTATATTTCTAGAAATGTATTTGAGTTATCTTTCATTTTCTATTATTTTGAATTAATTTCGTTGGGATTTGCAAAAGTTATGATCGATTTAGTGTAGACTGGTCAGAATTTGATTTTTATGACAACGGGTTTTTCGATTATCAAATGATATATTATCTTTGACTAACTTGATTTTCTAACATGTGGGGTTGACAAGTTGTGTTTTTTTTCATGAATTTTTATAACAGTGGGTTGCATGTGCAGGAATAAGTAAGTTTTTCATAATAGTGGTTTGCAGGTTCATAAACCCTTCTATATTCTTGTCTAGTTCTCTCAGCGGTTCATGAACCCGCATCCATTTTCTCTTGTTTTGCTTGTTGCCCTTGATCATGGGAACACTTTGGACTTGCGCGGATAAATGAAAAAATGTGCGCGTTGCTTTGGACTTGAGGTATTTTGTTGCATCTCTATAACATTTAGATTTTGGAAATAAAAATGAGCCTCTCATGTGTTTGACTTGAGTGTTTTTCTCACTTTCGTAGATCACACTATTTGTGGCATTCTTGAGAGAGCGGGCTGCATTCGCTTTCCTTACATGCGAAGCTCTTCTCGATGATAGATCCCCTTGTAGGTAGGGAAGGACTTGCTATCATCTTATTGTCCCACTTGGTCGAGTCTTTGGCAATTGACAATATGTTTTCTCTTAGTCCCATTTAGAGAGAACAAAATTCGTTGTCATCAGTAGATAGACCTTGATTGAGTTGGTAGTAAGGTTGTTTTCATCTCATACGTCTCGCTTGGTTTAGTCTTCAACATTTGATGGTACATTCTGTCTTGGTCCCATTTAGAGAGATCGACAGTCATTGTTTTCGGTATACAAACCTTGGTGGGGTGGTTTCAACTTAGCGTGTCAATTAATCTGCTTGCTATGTCTGGGTGAGGTGAAGAGGCTAGAGGAGTATGCTTTGTTCCCTTTTGGACACATTAGAAACTTGGAACCCTTGAATCTGAGCTTAGTCCCTATGTGGTCCATATTGTGAGTCTTCCTTGTTACAGAGGGTTAACCGTAGTGGACACTCCCTTTATTGGGTAAACCGCAAGGACGCAACCTCAAGCAGTATTATCCATTCCTGTCATGGAACAACAACCGCTATATAAATTTCCTTGTGGAAGAAATCTCCACATGTGTGGTCTCTTGTTGGGTTGTTGGATCTCCTCAGCAGCTCTTGATTGATTAAATTCTCAGACTGTGTCAAAACCCTGGTGTGCCTAGATTGGATTTCACCCACTTGAGATTGCAAGAGTTACAGAGTTAACCATTACTACGAACCATAGTGCAACCAACTTTTTATTTTCTAGGACTATCTACGTGACTGAAAAATATTATGAGAACCTACACAAGTAGAGTCCTTAGGGAGTAGAATACTATGTCACTATTCTTGTTCATGTGCAAGGTTGCTTTATCCCTTGCTCATTGTTTGAAGACAATTGTTTTCTTGAACTCCCTGATTGTTTTCTTGCGTGCCTGATTAATGATAAAAATATGTTAATGCATCTAGTTGGTCAATTAAAATGAACAAAAACTGAGTTCTCGAGTCGAAAAACCAACTTTTTACAACTTGCTATCAACACTTGTCGCTTGTTAGTTCACCAGGCTGTCGTGAAATCTATCCTAATACTGTGGGGCAACATCAATCATTTCCCCAACCTCTCGCATGTCTGTAGGGAGACCTGTCGCCTCCCATTTTTCTGTCACCTATCTTTAGAGCAAGCTATCACCCAGTGCTGATTCATTATCGCCTGAAACTGTCAACTTGCTTGATTTGCTATCCTGTCATTTCCAGTCTTCCTCGGTCAATCCAGGTCAGATCAGGTCACTTACCCCACTGTTAGAAGCCTGTTTGCACTTTGGATTCTTGTGTTTTGACCTCTTGAACTGTTAATCTTTGATTTCACGAGTGACCTTGCTTAGAGTCGGTGAGCTAGAAACTGTCCTTGTTGAGAAGATAAAACTTTGGATCCTTTGATAACACGCTTGGAGAGTTTTAGTAATCTCTTGTCCATTCACTTCCATACAAATTCAAATTCAATCAATATAACTTGGGTAAATCATCCAACTGATCCATATGGGTTAGGGTATTCACCCATTCAGTGGGAATCTTTGTGGCAATGTTGGTTTACGCCTCTTGCAAAATTCTATCTTATCACCTCTCTTTTGGACAAGTGAGTGCTTTTACTATCTTGTTTTGGTACCAACGTTTCTTAGGGTCATCCTATCACCTAGTACCTTTTCTTTCATGTTGATTACAACAAGATGTCAAGTAGATCAAGGAAAGCGACCTCAAGTAGTCTTTAACCAATTACCCTTAGTTCAAACTCGCCAAAAATGTAAGGGAGAAGAACTTGTATTTGATTGATCACCTAGGAAAAACTCAGAAGTTTGGTTTGATCCCAAGAGTAACCTTAGTGAGTTGAGTACACCCTTAGCATCTTCTCGCTCGGATATGGATATGAGTTACAAAATGACTCAATGAGAGAGGGAAGAAATGGATAAATGCCTTGATGACATATTTGAAAAACATAGAGATACCATTTCATTTGGCAGTTCCTCTCATGAAAATCGACCAGTCTCACCCCTTATCTCAACTAGATATCTGGATGCACACCAAATGGCTGGAAGAGATAAGAGACAAGCCTATCAAGAAGAACAATCACAATATGAAAACCAAGATGATGAACCTTATGACACTCGTGTGAATGCAACATACACCAATAACTTGTTTAGACATTCAAGACCAAGTTCACCGCTCAAAACACCTTCAAGATACACAAGTGAAAGACTTAAGAAAATTGAGCATGAAAAGAAAGCCTTCCTAGATGAACAAGATGAAAAGGAAGAGAAATTTAGACTCCTAGAGTTGGAGAGAAAAACCTTGTTGGAGATAGAAAGGAAAGCCTTCCAGGAAGAGCAAGATAGACTCTTGGCTCAACAACTTAATGATCAATTTAACAACATGTGTGTTGGTGGTGGAAGCAACTCTCCTCCATCCACCCCTCCTAAGACTCCACAAAGTGGAAGACGTTCAATAATACCTTCACGATCTCCTAGCCCTAGAGGAATAAGGGCTTCAATACATAATCATTACAGGAGACGAACACCTCTTAGGAACCCAAGACAACCTTCACAACGCACTCACCATGGTTCACAATATGGGGGTAGTAGCTTGAGTTTTGACCTCAACTCCCAAGACTTCGTGAAGATACAAAAAGAACCATTCTTCTAGCAGTATGTGGAGAGATACTTAGAGAAAAACAAAGACAAGTTCCTAGAGAGTTTAATCAACAAGGGCACTAGAGTCCCCTACAACTTTGATGTGGACAAGAAGATTAAGTTCAGCAAGGTCCATCTCAAGAAGAAGAGATCAAACAAATTAAGAGTATGGTGGAAAAGATGTTGGCACCCAAGAGTTCATTCTCACTTGATTCAATTTGTCCTAATCCTTTCAAAAAAAGTGTTAGCATGAAAGACTTCCCTAGAAAGGTTGAGATCCCTCGATATGACAAGTATGATGGGAATGGAGATCCACATGATCACGTGCATCAATTCTATACCATGAGTTTTGAGTTACATCAAGATGACTTGTACCTCATGAGATTGTTCCCAAGGAGTCTTAAGGGTAAAGCGATGGAATGGTTCACCAACATAACTCCCCCCATTAAGACTTTCAAAGAGCTTGTCCATAGATTTTTCCAAAACTTTGCATACAAACTTTCAAGATCTATCACCATGTTGGACTTATGCAACTTAAAGAAAAATCAAGGGGAATCCTTTGTCACTTTCTTGCAAAGGTGGAGATGACAATGCTCTCACTACTCTAGGACCATCTGTGAAAATGAGAAGATTGACATCCTTGTTAGCAACTTGGTTCCCAAAATGTGGTATGAAGTTAGGAAGATGGTTTTTGATTCCTTTGACACCATGGTTGAAACCGCATGTAGGATTGAGGATGTTTTGAAAGAACAAGAAATTTTGACCAAACATAGAAACAACAACAACAACAACAATGGTCAAAATAAAAACAATCCTAACAAGGATAAAGGAAAGAACTCACATTGGAATAGGAACAAACAAGTGGTCAATGATGGAGTTGTGGACTCCTCCAAACCCAAATATCAAGATGTTCTCCACTTGTCTAATGTTGTTCAAGCCATGAAACTCAATGCATATAATCAACAAAAGAACAAGCCAAGATACCAAGATAAGCTTAAGAAAGAGAGACGTCAGTTTTCAAAACTTGGTTATTCATATGAGGATGTCTTGAAAACACTCATTGCCAACAACCTTGCACATTCACAAGATCCCGCAAAGCATTATATACCTGATGTTAAGCCACATTGGTGGGATGAGAAAGCCTTTTGCAAGTTTCACAATGGCATTGGACATGATATTGAAAACTGTTGGAAACTCAAACATATCATCCAAGATCTCAGTGAGAATGGAAAACTTAAGGTAGATGGATTGAACACCAACACTGATCATAAGGCATTCAAAGAACCTTTGCCCAAGTATGAGAAGGGGGAAACCTCTAAACCTAAGAATGGAAAGGTTGAGGTCAATTACACTTACATAGATGCAGAGAATGTTGTCAACATGCTTGAAGTTGTAAAAGAGAATGTCAACATGATGAGGGATAAAGATCCCTATGGTTATGATCTATACATGGACTCTTCTCCTATCTTTGATGAAGAACCTGTCCTGGTGCTAAGGGGTCCTAACTCTAGAGTGTCATCTCAAACTCTCAATGTTGTCACACAAAGTCAAGGTCCCCTTGTCAATAGAGGACTCAGTTCAAGTCAACCAAGTAAACCAAAGCAAGTGGCATCCAAGAATGTCACCTCAAAACCAACAGTCAATCCTAAGTCGAGCTATAATCTTGTCGATCAGTTGCAAAGAACCCCAGCTCAGATTTTGATCTTTGAGCTCTTAGAGTTGTCCCCAAGACACAAGAAAGTCCTTTATGATGCTTTGTGTGCATCAAACGTCCCAAAAACTTAGATGTTGATTAATTCTAGAACATGGTTCACCATATTGCTAGCCCTTGTTACCTTACTTTTTCAGATTATGATGATAAAGCTTTGAGCCACCCACACAATCTTTCTCTTCATATTGAGGTCATGATCCACAAAACCCATGTTAGGTGTGTGTTGATAGATTGGGGTGTTGGGATTAATATTTGTTCCTTGAGTCTTTTGAAGATGTTGGGTTATTCTGAACAAGTCATAGATACCAGAAAA
The DNA here is from genome assembly GCA_018584345.1 of Thuja plicata. NCBI lineage: Eukaryota > Viridiplantae > Streptophyta > Pinopsida > Cupressales > Cupressaceae > Thuja > Thuja plicata. The sequence continues at coordinate 168,990 of MU224381.1, forward strand.
AAGATCACTATCAAATCCTATGATGAGGCGGAAAGAAGTTCCAAGGGGTTGGTCGTCCTTCTAGTTAGGATTGGCCCTATTAAAAAAGATGTTTTATTCCAAATAGTTGACGTTGACCCCCTTGCGTACAATATATTACTCAGTAGACCATGGATTCGTGATATGCAAGCAGTACCATCTACCTATCATCAGTGTGTTAAGTTCCCTTACAATGGAATAAAGATTTGTATACCTGGGGATAACACTTTATCTATTAACTCAGTTTCAGTGAGTGCTCATGTTCCCCTCAATAGAGAAGCATAAGACTTTGATGCAACCTTAGCTAAATGTAAAGACAAGTTCAAGTTAGTAGACCTTGGCATGGGGGGTATCAACTCAACTACCTCACAGCACTAGCAGTTTCACCTAGGTCTTATGGAAAGCCTTCACAAGAAATGAGACCTTCCTCTTCAGCTATGACTTTATTTGGCATGTTTGTAGGGTCCTTAGTGCCTATTCAAGATGAGAAAGAAGAGATGGTTGTTAGAGACTGGATTTATAGAGAAGAGAAATACATGCACAATGAGAACTTCTCTCCCTCTCCTAAGGCTTATGGAAGAGGGTATACTTTTGTCAAACAGATGGGCTATCCTAGACATGGCCCTCTTAGTCATAGATTGGACAGTAGAGCCAAACCCCTTGATCATGATCTTTTTGGACGCAAGTCTAAGAAGACAGTTGGCCTAGGATTTGTGAATCACAACAAGAACACTACTCCTACCCTTAATGAGCTAGATAGTGAAGATGAACCAGAATACATACCTAATTTGACAAATCAGCAAGACATGTGTGAAGATTGGGTCCCTTCCACTAATCTCCTTTGGGGAGATTCAGATAGTTTAGTCACTCATGAGACAGTTGCAATCTTAGAACAAGATGAATTAGATATAGAAGATCCTATCAGAGAATGTCAAAGAAAGAATCTTATTCATTTGACAGAAAGAGAAGGTGTTACCCTTGATGACATTAGAACTTCCAAATCAAGACGTCCCAAACCTTCATTGTGTAAACATCCTAGTCAAAGTTTAGAAACAAGTTCATATGAGTATGAATGAGACTCCTTCTCAGAGCCTTCCACAGTTGACATGGATGTTAATGTCATCCATTCTTATAGTTCTCAACCTGAGGTAGCCGACGAGTCACGTGTAGGATTAGAGGATTTGAACCCACATGTTGCCTTAGTAGATGATTCTTCACTTGTTAGGACGAATCCCAATTTGGGTAGCTTAGAAGGATACTTGACGGACTCCCTCTTTGGTCACCAGAGATGATATCATTCACATTTACAACCTTGAATTAGTCATTGACTTACCTCTTGTTCATCCTAACCTCATTGATTGGTCCCAACGCTATCAATAACCTGAGCTCTTAACATTTCAAAATGATTATGAGATAGCCTGTTACTTGAATGTCATTGAACCCATAGTCTCTTCCACCAGTGAACCAGCTACCAGCATGACTGAGCTAGACATCAAGTACCTTAGTCACAAAATAAAAAGAAAATAAAAATAAAATAAAATAAAATAAAAAGAATAGGAGTTCTTATGGAAAAAACCACTGCGTGGCGGTGTCAAAACCAAAAAAGGTAAAAAGAAATGGCGTATCCAAGGGTGAAAACCTCTCTAAGGCACCTAAGGATGAGGTACTTGATCGTCTCCCTAACTACTTTCAAGATAGATCTTCAGTGCTTATTGAACCAATGCAAGTAGTCAATTTAGGTACAAATGAGGCTCCACAAATAGTACACTTGGCTAAGTCCTTGTCACCACAAGAAAAAGACCCTTACACTAAGTTCTTACAGAAAAAGAAGATCAACTTTGCATGGAATTATTTAGATATGCTAGGGTTGGACACTAATCTTATCATGCATCACTTTTCCATAGCTCTGGGTGTCAAACTGGTTAAACAGAAATTGAGAAAGATGCATCCTCACATAGCTCTCCTAGTCAAAGCAGAATTAGAGAAACTCCTTGGTGCAGGATTCATAAGAGCTATTGACTATGCTGAATGGATATCAAACATTGTACCAATTTCCAAACATGATAAATCCATTTGAATTTGTACAGATTTTAGATATGTCAATAGAACATGTCGAAAGGATGACTTTCCACTTCCCAATATAGACATGATAGTGGATATGACTGCGGGTTATGAGATTTATTCCTTGATGGATGGTTTTTTTGGATACAATAAGATTAAGATAGCTCTTGAAGATCAAGAAAAGATTGCATTCACTTGGGCATGGGGTACCTATTGTTGGAACAATATGCCTTTGGGATTAAAAAATGCAGGAGCCACCTATCAACGAGCTATGACAACCATTTTCATGACATGATGCATAAAAACATGGAAGATTATGTGGATGACACCTTGGCTAAGTCTAAGAAAAGAGACACACACTTAGATGATTTAGAAGTCATTCTAGATTGCATGGAAATATTTCAACTAAGGTTAAATCCTAAAAAGTGTGCATTTGGAGTCACCTATGGAAAACTACTAGGGTTCATCATTTCAACAAAAGGAATAGAGGTAGACCTTGAAAAGCCCAAGCAATCATAGATATTCCACCTCCTAGAAACATTGGTCAAATGAGGAGTCTTCAAGGACATCTTCAATCCATAAGGAGATTCATTTCACAGTTGGCAGATAGAGCTCAACCTTTCAAAAAGAACTTGCACAAAGGAGTCAAATGCATTTGGAATGAGGATTGTCAAAAGATCATAGATCAAATCAAGAAATACTTGGTAAATCCTCCCATTTTAATGCCACCTATCCCAAGGAAACCACGTATTCTATACATTTCAGTGACAGAATCTTTCTTGGGGGAATTACTAGCTCAACTTGATGAGCATGGGAAAGAAAGAGAAATATACTACATTAGCCGCACTATTGTTTCATATGAGGTTAACTACACCAGCATTGAGAAAGCTTACCTTTCAGTTGTGTTTGCTTCCCAAAATTTGTGACATTACATGCTTGCACACACTATACACCTCATAAAAAAATAGATCCACTCAAGTATTTACTAGGTAAGGCTTCCCTCACAGGTAGAATTGCTAAATGGATGATGATACTTTTAGAGTTTGACATAGAGTACATTGAGTGTAAAGAAATCAAAGGACGAGCCATAGCAGATCAATTGGCTGATTTCCCAATACAAGATAATGCAACTATTCAAGTTGACTTCCCAGATGAACACCTCATGTATATGACTGAAAGAAAATGGAAGATGTTCTTTGATGGATCCTTTATGCAAAATGGTTCAGGAGCTGGTGTGTTGTTTGTTTCTCCTTATGGGTACATGATTCCTAAGTCTTACAAGTTATGGTTCCCATGTACAAACAACATTGCTGAGTATGAAGCTTTAACAAATGGACTTAAGATGGCCATAGAGTGGAGAATCGCAGAGTTACACATCTATGGGGATACACAACTAATAATCAACCAAGTCAATGATCGATGAATATCAAACAAAAAATGAGAAACTGGTACCTTACAAGAAAATGGTTGATTCCTTGAAATGATACTTCACATTTGTCACATTTTAGAAAATCCCTAGAGCATAAAACAATGCAGTTGATGCTATGGCTACACTTGCTTTAATCCTTTAGTTAGGGCAACATGAATCCATATTTGAATTCCTGGTGGAAGAACTACATCACCCTATCTATGACTCCCAAGAAAGTCATGTCATTTTTACCCTGGTTAGTTGTGATTCATACCGTTATGGTGTCATTTACTCATACCTTTGTGATGGCATTATACATGAAACCTCACCCAAAATGCCTCTCGTCATTCCCTTATCTTTGGTGATTTGTATAGGAGGGGTCTAGATGGAATACTTCTTAGATGCTTAGAAAAGGAAGAATCCAACCAAACGTTAGTTGACATCCATGAGGGCATCTATGGGGGACATTCCAATGGTCTTTCCATGGCCCGAAGGTTGCTTACGAAGGGGTACTATTGGCCTACGATGCAGATTGATGTGTTAGTGTATAGTCAGAAAATGGAAGCACTTCCATTGTAGACATGTTTGGCCTTTTGAGTAAGTGGTTTGGGGTCATGACAAGCACCTTGAATGGGTTCCCGATCTTGACTTGGCTTCTCCCCTATTTTGTCCCTCTTTCCACTCCTATTTTGCCTGATTTATGCATTCTGAACTGTAGACTCATGATTCTGGGCTTCAGGGTCAGGGTCGACCTTTTAGGTCTATGTTGACCTTGACCCTGACCTATTTTAGGGTTTACCTTGACCCTGACCTAGGTCAAGGTCGACCTCGACCTTGACCCAGGGTTCAGATCTCGGGGTCTCATAGTTTTTGGAGGTCGGCCTTTGCAAAAAGTATTTCCCGCTTTCGGGTCGGCTGTTTCGGGTTCCGAAGTGTTGATTCCTAAATTATATTTAATATAGGTCCTCTCCTAGGGGTAAAGTCTTTAATGGTAATTTAATCCTCCTATGTAGGCCTCCTTAGAAGATTGTGCCCTAATTTCATATAAAAAGGAAGCTTTCTCTCTCATTTTCTCTAAGTCTTCTACGTGATACTAAGTTCTCTATTGAAGCCTATGCATCCTTGAGCAATTGAGAAACATCATCAAGCAAGAAATCAAGCAAGATTTCAAACAAGCATTCATCCATTCAAGTATCCATTTTCATGAAGGAGATCCATTGGAGGCCATTGAAGGATTGAAGCTACATAGTGCCCTTTTGGTGATCTCTTCATCTACCTTCTTCCAAGCCTATTCCAAAT
>MU224381.1:193852-216024 GCA_018584345.1 Thuja plicata
TTGACATGCCCCCAACTGTAGATGCCTTTACATGCATTTCAATGTGTGGTAAGGACTAAAAGTCCCAATCACAACTATGCATATGGTTTCCATCAAGTGCAGTTAGGATGTTGCATTTACATGTACTCTGATTGACAATAGTCATTTTGCAATTTGATTTGAGATGTCTACATTATTAGTATGTTTCTTTTTATTGCAATTATAATTAGTATGAATGAACAAAATATCCAACAAACAAAATGATATTTTGGAATGACAGTGCAATATTTATCAATATAGCATCAATGGCTTTGGTCAATGTGCCTATGTTTCAATGTGGTGTTGGTCCTTGTGTGTTGAAGATGTTAGTAATAACTGAGAGGGGGGTGAATCAGTGGCCTCAAAAATTAATCCTTAAATCAACCCTTAAAACTTATAACCACAAATTATGCCTCTAGTTATCTTTTGTCCTACAAGATGAATGCCTTGAAATACTTATATCAATTTACTACTTGTCGGATTGCTCAGTGAAACCTTCTTCTATATGTTTACCGATAAGAAGTCAACTATTTACCGAAACATAGTAAATATGTAGAGTATACCGATCAATCCAGAATTGCATATGTGAAATCTAAAATAGTAAAGTAATGAAACATAAACACATAAAACATGGAATTTTAACGTGGAAAGCCTATTAAGGGAAAAACCACTGGGACAGGTACCCCAAATTTTCACTCTTCTGAAGTGAGCTTTGTTAGGAGCCAACCCTGTTAAAGGTTACAAACACACTGTTAGGTGTGACCTTGTTAGAGGATTTAAAAGATAGTTTGTCACCTAGTATTTGACATCTATTGCTACCATCCTTGATCAAACACTCACTTGGCCTGTCAATAGGTATCGGGCATATCCAATGCTACTTTCTATGATCAAACTTTTTGATATTCCCTGGGATGTATCTCAATTATAGAAGACTTTTAAGTCCTGCTCGGTGAAGAGACTTGATGCTTCAATGGTTAAACCAAAATATTAAATGATTTCTTCACACATACAACTTAATTGCATATTTTTAGATCTATTGTAAGTGCATTATCTCTTTGATCAATATTATGAATTCTATACCTTTTCTCCACACCGTTGTGCTCTATAATGCTATCTCACTATTCATCGGTGTCTGTAGAATCTAGCTCTTTCCTCGGCTTGATTGATTAGGTCTGAATGAAGACTTTCTTCTCCTTTAGATTTTCTTTAGAATCTTTCCTCTTCTCTTTACCCCACACAATTCATAATGAATTGGGTTTGTCTCTATATAGATATGATTTAACCTTTTCTTGGCTTTCTTGATTCTTGGCATGATCCACAATTCTTGCCAATTAGATTTAAAGCAAAACTCCAGCTTTATCTCAAAGAGATCTTCTTGACAACTGGACAAATCAACTTTAAATCAATTACTTATCTCCAGCTTTATCTGGATGATTAAAAAAATGATAATTATCAGTTAAGTCTATCTTTATCTTCTTGATAGCTAAGCATTTTTTTCGTTTATGAACTCTTTGTTCTGTTGGTCAACACTTCAGTTAGTCATCAATGATAACTGATTGTTCCTTCAATGTGACTTCAATTTTCATCGGGATCTCCGTCCTTGTCTTTTCCATCGGGCAACACTGTAATTCTGTCCGTCGGGTTACTCTGTGTTTTTCTCGTCGAGCAACACTGTGACTTTGCTCATTGGTAATGCAGTGCATTTGCTCATTGGGTAACACTGTGAATTTTCTCTTTTACTTTGACTGTCAATGTGCACTCCGTCGATGTATATAGTCACTTAGTGAATAATTGACTTATATGCATTACTGATAGCATAGCCTTAATTCATCGGCTCTTTGAAGTCCTTGGCAGTATGTCCATGACCATACAAATTATATCAATTTGACATCAATGAAAATACAATACATTAACTATTTTAATGCATTGCATGATTATCAACTTAACATATTCAAACATTCAATCAGTTACATGTCATCAATCTCTCCCTTTGGCATTGATGGAAACATACAACATTATCATACCATACTATTACTAACACAATATGAAATATACAGTTTCATCAAGCTTTCCTAATGTAACTATTACAAATGTATAGCTTTTGGTAAGCTCAAATAGCTTTGATTTGATTATTGCAGCTTTTTGTCTGTCTTAAATCCCTTTACTGGATAGATGTAGAATCTTTCTTTCTCTGATGTGATGTGTTTTTCTTCTGTGTCAAATTTTCTCCCTTTGACTGTTCTCCTTTCTTTTGATGTCTCTTGTCAGCAATTCTTTTCCCTTTGTATGTACTCTCCCTTTCTGATTACATCTCTCCCTTTGGATACTTTGATGGATATAATCTCTCTTTGAGGTGATAATGGATATAATCTATCCCTTTATCAGTTTGATAATTAAATATTTCTCTCCCTTTGACAACAATGTCAAACAAATATTTTTGACAGTAATGCCAAACAAATCCTTTCTATCCATAATATATTTCTTGAATTTCCCAATCCATCAGTAATAACTCTGGTGCTTGGAGTAGATAAATACCTTGTTGTGTATAGATGTATCTTTGTTTTCCATATCTCTTCTTGCATCAACATGAATGATATTATGATAATATGCAGGCTGATGCAACCTTTTAGTCATCTTACTGACCAGTAGACAAGGGTCTGACCCCTAGTCGCTTTCTCAAGTATTCAAATGCATCCTTGGGCAGTGGCTTGGTGAAGATATTTTCCAATTATTCCTTTGATTGCACATACTCAAGTATCACCTTCTTTGCTTGAACTTGTTCTCTTAAATAATGATACTTGATGACAACATGCTTTGTTTTAGCATGCATGACTGGATTCTTGGAAATGTTTATTACACTTGTATTATCACAGTAGATAATTACTGGCTCAAGAATTTTCATATCCATACCTTCCAGTAATAGTTTGATCCATGCAATATTTGAGCAATTTATAGCAGCAACAACATACTCTTCTTCTGCAGTAGACTAAGAGATGCATCCTTGCTTTTTGCTGATCCATGTGACAAGTCTGTCACCCATAAAGAATACTCCTCCAGTTGTACTATTTTTGTCATCAATATTTCCAGCCCAATCAGCGTCAGTAAAGACCTTAAGTTCAAATTTGCCTTCTCTTCTATACCATAATCCATATTCCTCGGTATTCTTTAGATATCTTAGGATTCTTTTCACAATAGTCATATCTAATTCCCTGGGATTAGTAGAAAATCTTGCAACTATTCCTACTGCATGTGTAATATCTGGTCTAGTATGTACAACATACATGAATTTTCCAATCATTAATCTGTACAAAATTTGATTTACCTCTGATGACTTGTCCTTCTTTGTTAGCTTGCATCTAGTTTCCATTGGTGTTCCAACTGGTTTGGACTCTTCCATCTTGAATATTTTCAGTTTTTCTTTGATGTATTTGGATTGTGTAATGAAAATACCTTCATCTTATTTCATGATCTATAGACCAAGAAATAACTTGATCTCTCCAAACATAGACAACTCAAACTCTTTGCTCATTTCATTTGCAAATTATTTTCATAGCATATCATTGCCTCCAAATATGATGTCATCAACAAATACCTCAGCAATCAAAATCTTAGCATCAATATCTTCCTTCAAATAAAGATTACTATTTTCACTAGTCCTTACAAATCCAATACTTATAAGATAGGAATGAAGTCTTTCATACTAGGCTCAGGGTGCTTGTTTCAATCCATACAAGGCTTGTGTAGTCTACATACCTTTTCCCTTTTGTCTGGATCAACAAACCCTTCTGGTTGTTCAATGTATACCTCTTCTTCAAGTATTCCATTTAGGAATGCAGACTTGACATCCATTTGATATACCTTGAATCCTTTACATACAACATAAATAAGTAATATTCTTACTCCTATCTTAGCAATGGGTGCAAAGGTCTCTCCATAGTCAATCCCTTCTTGTGCATACCCCTTGCATACTAGTCTTGCTTTATTTCTAGTGACTTCTCCATTCTCATTCAGTTTATTCTTGAATATCTATTTTGTATCGATGACATTCTTGTCATCTGGTCTCGGTACAAGTGTCTATGTCTTTTTTTTCTCTATCTACTCAATCTTTTCATTCATAGCACTTATTCATTCATCATTATCAAGTGCAGCATTGACAAATTTTGGCTCATAATCACAAATAAGACATCTTGTATTTAGAGACTTACTTTTGGTTCTCATACCAACCTTCTTGTCTCCTATGATCTGGTTCTGTGGATGATTCCTTCTGACATATCTAGAAATTATAGGTTCAACTCTTTGTCTATCATCTTGATCATCATTTTTCCCTTCATTTTGTTCTCCATCACTTTGTGCATCATTTTGAGAAATATCCTGATCGTCGGTATTTGTAGCCAAATGCTCGGGTGGAATGATATGTTGCTCGGGAGCTCTACATTTTTGGTCAGTCAGAGTGTCAGGTTCTTCATTGTAAATGAACCTGTTGTAGTCCTCTAGTTCTTTTGTGCTTTCCTTTTCATTCTTCTCTGCAAATTCATCTATCTTTACATTTGCACTTTCAACAATTTTGTTAGAGGCTTTATTGAGACATTTATAAGCTTTGCTCTTGGTGGAATACCCTAGAAAGATTCCTTCATAACTCTTGGAATCAAGTTTTCCATTTCTATCATCTTTTAAGATATAACATTGACTGCCAAAATATTTTAAATAACTCACATTGGGTGTGTATCCATACCAAATCTCATAAGGTGTCTTTTTGGTGTCTTTCTTCAATTGTACTTTGTTTAATGTGTAAACAGCAGTACTGATAGCTTCTCTCCAGAATATTTGGGTGATGCCTTTCTCTATCATTAGTGTCCTTGCACAATCAACTATAGATCTATTCTTTCTTTCAGCAATCCCATTTTGTTGTGGTGTTCTCAGTGCAGAGACCTGTCTTTTGATTCCATGCTCATTACAAAAGTTAGTGAATTCATCTAAAATAAATTTCTCTCCTCTATCTAATCTTAAGCATTTCAATTCTTTACCACTTTGTTTCTCAACCATTTCCTTATACCATTTAAACATCTTAAATGCTTCTGATTTATCTTTGAGAAACATGACTGTCATCATTCTAGAGTAATCATCAACAAAGAGAATAAAATATGTATCACCATAATAACTCTTTGTCCTCATAGGTCCACATAAATCATTATGGACTAATTCTAGAATGGCGTCAGATGTATGGGTTTTTCTTTTGAAACTAGACTTTGTCATCTTACCTTTTTGATAATTCTTACACATGATATTGTCGGGCTTGGTCACCATTGGTAAGCCTCTTACATTTTTTTTCTACTTATTTTTATCATGTTGTCAAAGTTCACATGACACAATATTTTTTTCCACAACCATATGTCTTAGTTTCTATCCATTAAGCAAGTGGTGTTAGTATCATTTAGATAGAATAAGTTACCTTTTTTTCTGCTCACTAGTACCAATCAGATTTCCTGATTTATTGAAGATCTTTGCCTTCTTATTTTCAAATTCTACTCTGTGACCTAAATTATTCAACTGAGAAACACTCAATACATTATAATTCAATCCATTTACCCAATAAACAATTTCACATTTTATCTGGTTATTCAACATTATGGTTCCTCTACCTTCAACTGGACAAGGTGTATCATTACCCATTCTTACTGAACCACCTTTATAGTATTTAAAAGTCTCAAACTTTTTCTTATCATCAGTCATATGGTGAGTGCAACCACTATCTATGATCCAGACATCATTTTTACTAACTTTAGATATGAGTGCAGTTTCTACATACCTTTCTTCATCATCATCTGAATCATCTTTTACTGCTACAAACACCATCTTGATGTCTTCCTCAGATTCGGTGTCAGTGTCATCATCTTTGAATTTAGCTAGGTAACTGGCCTTCTTTCCTTTGTCCTTGTAGTCTCAGGTATCTCTTCTTTCTGATTCTCGGTAGCTTCTGTAATCACCTCTATCAGACTTCTTTTCAAATGACCTGTCATAACTTCTGTCATCTTTTCTTCTGTTAGGACATCTTGCAACAAAGTTTCCAATCTCTTTACAATTAAAACAAACAAGTGGTAATTTACCTTTGTATTTACCTTTGCCTCTTTTCATTCTTCTTTCCATAAGTGCTTCAATTTCATGAAGATCTTCTTCTTCACTTTCACTATCACTATCTTTTCTCATAGTGTGTTTATGACTTGATTTTCTTATTCTCAAAGAAGATTTGAATGCAAACTCTATGTTTGGTAAGACACTATTATCAAAGTTGTTCATCTCAAATGAAATCGATCTTCCAAACAAACTGTCAAGAGTAACATTGCTATTTGCTACTACTCTCATTTCCTGAATGGCAGATACTCTAATAGCATTAGTAGGCAGTAAGGTTCTTAGAATTTTACTTACCACTGTATCTTCTTCTAATACACCTCCAACTCCTCGGATAGCATTAACTACCTCTTTGACTCTTGTTTTATACTGTGTGATGTTTTCACCTTCTTTCATTTTGAGATCATCAAACTTTCCTCTAAGGATTTCTTCCTTGGCTCTCAAAACATTTTTGTCACCACCATGTACAAGCATCAATTTGTCCCACATATGCTTTGCAGTCTTGTAGGTTTTGACATCTTCAAATGTAGCATCAGAGAGTGAGGATGCAAGCTCTATCATCATGCAGTTGTGTTCATGCTTCTCTGTCATTTTTTCAACTGTTGGTGCTCCTGTGGGAAACACATATTCAGTATCTAAGTATTGAGTAACATCATTTCCAATACTTGATAAGTGGAGTCTTATTCTTCTCTGCCATGAAGCAAAATTGTCTTTTTTCAACTTGGGCACATCTCGTTTGTTCATCTTGTGATCTTTAGCTTAGGTCTTAAAACCTTCCTTCTAAGCACACAAGCTATGATACCAATTGTTAGTAATAACTGAGAGGGGGGGGTGAATCAGTGGCCTCAAAAATTAATCGTTAAATCAACCCTTAAAACTTATAACCACAAATTATGCCTCTAGTTATCTTCTGTCCTACAAGATGAATGCCTTGAAATACTTATATCAATTTACTACTCGTCAGATTATTAGTGAAACCTTCTTTTGTATGTTTATCGGTAGGCAGTCAACTATTTACCGAAACACAGTAAATATGCAGAGTATACCGATCAATCCAGAATTGCATATGTGAAATGTAAAATAGTAAAGTAATGAAACATAAACACATAACACATGTATTTTTAATGTGGAAACCATGTTAAGGGAAAATCACTGGGACCGATACCCCAAATTTTCACTCTTCTGAAGTGAGCTCTGTTAGGAGCCAACCTTGTCAAAGGTTACAAACACACTGTTAGGTGTGACCTTGTTAGAGGATTTAAAAGATAGTTTGTTACCTAGTATATGGCATCTAATGTTACCATCGTTGATCAAACACTCACTTGGGTTGTCAATAGGTATCAGGCATAGCCAATGCTACTTTCTATGATCAAACTTTTTGATACTCCTTGGGATGTATCTCAATTGTAGAAGACTTTTTAAGTCCTGCTCGGTTAAGAGACTTGATGCTTCAATGGTTAAATTGAAACATTAAATGATTTGTTCACACATGCAACTTAATTGCATATTTTTAGATCTATTGTAAGTGTATTATCTCTCCGATCAATATAATCAATTCTATACCTTTGCTCCACATTGTTCTTCTCTGTGATGTTGTCTCATTGTTCGTCATTGTCTGTAGAATCTAGCTCTTTCCTCAGCTTGATTGATCAGGTCTGAATGAAGACTTTCTTCTCCTTTGGATTTTCTTTAGCATCTTTCCTCTTCTCTTTACCCCACACAATTTGTAATGAATTGGGTTTGTCTCTATATAGACATGATTTAACCTTTTCTTGGCTTTATTGATTCTTGGTGTTATCCACAATTCTCACCAACTAGATTTAAAGAAAAACTCCAGTTTTATCTCAAAGAAATCTTCTTTCCAACTGGACAAATCAGCTTTAAATCAATTACTTATCTCTAACTTTATCTGGATGATTAAAACAATGATAAGTATCAGTTAAATCTATCTTTAGCTTCTTGACAGCTAAGCATTTTGTCTTTTCTGAACTCTCTATTCTGTCGGTCAACACTTCAGTTAGTCATCGGTGATAACTGACTGTTCTATCGGTGTGACTTCTGTTGTCATCAGGATCTCCGTCCTTGTCTTTTCTACTGAGAAATACTGTAATTTTGTCTGTCGGGTTACTCTATGTTTTTCTCGTCGGGCAACACTGTGACTTTGCTCATTGGTAATGTTGTGCATTTTCTCATTGGGTAACACTGTGACTTTTCTCTTTTACTCTGACCATCGGTGTGCACTCCATCAGTGGATACACTCACTTAGTGAATACTTTACTTATATGCATTACTGATAGTATAGCCTTAATTCATTGGTTCTTTGAAGTCCTTGGCAATATGTCCATGACCATACAGATTATATCAAGTTGGCATTAATGACAATATAATACATTAACTATTTTAATGCCTTGCATGATTATCAACTTAACATCTTCAAACATTCAATCAGTTACATGTCATCAGAAGACATCATACACAACAAGTAATCTTGGTTGTCCATTTTGGGGTTGCCCAAATTGGAAAAAGGTCTGGATATGGAATTATATTTTAATGTTTAAAAGTAATGTGACAAGTTATAATCATTTTAGGAAGAAATGATGTAGATTTGGTATTGCAGGGAAATAGTGGATGTCAATACTTTTGGTGGGTTGATGAAACCACATTTACATCTACCCCATCTACGTCTATACCTGATGTAGGAAATGAGTACAACTTGTGCAATGCGCGATAGGCAGCTAGTGCCACCGAGATTGCTTCAATGGTGAAAGCAAAAATCATGTTTCTATGATTCCTTCGTTGTGTAGTTTGTGCACTACTTTGTTGGGACCATATGCATAAATGTGATTAACAGAGGGCTATTGTAGATGCTGATTTTTTTAGAATTTCATGTAGATACATTGGACATATTTTGATAAACTCATGGACTTATTATTGTTTATGACTTCGTTATGATTTTCTATATCTTGGATGGATTTTTGTAAATTTTATCCTTGTTCCTTTTAGAAGTGTATGGCTTGACTATGCACATGCATAATTGTAGATGAGGATCAGTAATAGGGTGCCAGGAATTTCTTATATCCTTTGGATATAACCCCATATTTTTCTTCCTTGCAGGTTTTGATCATACAAGAGCATACTGGATTCAACCCCGGAGACATTGGCAAGGATCACCCAACTTAACAAGAAATGAAACAACCCAACTTAAAATTAGAAGACATACAAACCTGTTTAGTGATCATATTGTGATGATGGTGGAGTCTAATGTTGCTTCAACGACATCAAGAAGTGAGGTAGTGATGATGGTGGAGTCTGATCTCTTCTATAAACAAATCACATTCCATATGGTGTTAGAAGGCCCAGATGAGAAAAAATTCAAGCAAAAGGCTCTGGAGGTTGGTAAGTCTTTTGTACACCTTTTGCTTGGTAATTTGAAGCCATCAATGGAAACTTACAATCCTAAACAATTAGTATACCATTGATGGATTCATAATTATTAAGTGAAAGGGAGTTCTCTGATCCAGAACCCCCTTTGGTGACGATCCTATGCAGTTCCACAAAGACACGACATGTTCCTTAGAAGATTTTTAATCTCACAACAGCTGAGAAACATAATGTAGGCACAAAATTTTCCCAACCTTGCCGAAATTCTAGTTCCACTTTATCTATTCAAGACCATAATTGTACATTGAATTTATGCCCATTTGGGGCCTTCTAACACTATATATTCTATGTAGCTGCACGTGCATTCTTGATTTAGAGTGGGAAAATCTTATTTTGGATGCGAGGGAGAGAAGCGAAACACATAAAGAACATGCAAATAAACACGATAGCTGGGAAACATAAATGTAGATATCACAACAGTTAAGAAACATAAATGTAGAGATCATGGTCACAATTGTTTGGAGACGCAACATAATTGAGTGGTATACCCAGACGATGCAACACAACCACTATTCCTCCAGTTCTAAGTTGGCACTGCAAGATCCAAAAACCATAGATAAGGAATAAATTTATAGAGCAAAGGAGGGCCGTAATGACCAAAATAATACATGATCCCTATATTATTTTGGTCATTATGACCCTCCTCCTCCGCTCTCTAAATTTATTCCTTATCTATGGTTTTTGGATCCTATAGTGCCAACTTAGAACTGGAGGAGTAGTGGTTGTGTTGCATCATCTAGGTATACCACTCAATTATGTTGTGTCTCCAAACAATTGTGACTATGATGCCTATATTTATGTTTCTCAGTTGTTGTGTCCCAGGATCCCTTATGACCCTTTATGACCCTTTACGATCCCTAATATTACATATTAGAGATCTTAAAGTGTCGTAAATGGTCATAAGAGGCTCCTAGGAGGGGCCAGATGAGCTTCCACCTTCACATGGTTGGCCCTATTAAGTAGAGAATGTTAAACTATTCTTGAAACAAAGAGAAGCTCAATATTTTAAGGTCCCACTCCATGCACATGACAAAAAAAAAAATTTTAAACATAGCATATCGTCGTAATTATGACAGTATTCAGTGGATGACCGACGCCAAAACACTACACGTGACGTCTAGATGTCAGAATAGTCTGACAGCTCGATGTCGCATGTACATCATGTTCGTCGCATACCCATCGTAATGGTGACACTCATAATGTGTAACGATGACATACTAACCCTCATAGCTGGTACATATTACAATGATTATGACTATCACAATAACGATGGACATAGCCACTGTCAGTGATTTTGACACCAAAACTACAACACCGCTCTGTGTCGCTTTCCCGACGGAGTAGTGTCGTAATTGTGATGCATAGCCGTTGAAAAGAGGTCTCAAATGTACTAGTGACTACATGTGTTCCCATAAATATCACACATTAGTCAAAGAGGGGCAAATGTATGCACCCTAAAATGGTCGCCTAGACTATGGGCCCTCATTCTTTAATTTATCAAATGACGGAATCAATTTATCAATTTCCTGAATCAATGCCTTGCAATATTTTCAATTCAAATCAATTTCCTTGACCAAATCATAATTAATTCAATTATTTTAATATTTCCTAGAAGGTTTGATCATTTTATCCATAATCTTATTTAATTAAAAGAAAACATCCCTTTTAATTAAATAAAATAATCTTATTTAATTAAAAGAAAATATCCATTTTAATTAAATAAAATAATCTTATTTAATTAAAAGAAAACATCCCTTTTAATTAAATAAATTAATCTTATTTAATTAAAAAAAAACCTCCCTTTTAATTAAATAAAATATAAAATACACTTTGAATGCACATATTTCTAAGTGATGGTCTTTTTCCTCTTACTTGCCTTTTTAGGGATTTATCCCACATTTCTCTTGAGTATGTATTCCTCTCCACACTTTCCTTTGTAAGGAGCCCTCTCCTTCTCATTTTGGGATCCATATTTTATGTTATTGTTATGCTGCAGGTTTGGAGAGCGATTTTGGAGGAGAGTTTGAGCACTTGAGCTTGAACATTGCAACTTCTCTTTTCTTGTCTTCTTCTCTCATGCATCCATGGAAATCCATTTATATTACTCTTGCACTTGCATGTTAGATTAGATTCATATTTCATTTCATAGAATAATATTGCATGCGTATTTCCTTTCATACATTAGTTTTCTTTCATGTTTTGTTATCATATAGAATAGCTTCCATTTTCATTTGCATGCATATTTGATGATCATGGAGACTAGAACTCTTGCTTTTCCTCTTTGAATCTCTCATTCTATGGTGTACTTGCATGTGCACAAACTAGGTCTAAACTAAGGGCCTCCATTATAAACCCTTGCACTCCATGAATAGAGAGCTATGAGTCGCTATTTGAGACCTCATTCTTGAGCAATCTTGGATATAATGACTCATAGAAGTGTGTCAACATTTTAGCACACAACTACCATATCAACATCCTTCATTAAAGCCATAGCATTTAAGTAAATACTAAGCATATTAAAAAATTCCTCTAGAAGCAACTATCTAAAAACATACTAAAACTGAAATAGAAAATTAGTTAGATTTCTAAAGACCCTCTATAGGGCTCCAATCTTTTTCTAGCTCCCAAAGCACCTCTGACTAGGTGTCTAGCTTCCCAGTTTGTAGGTAACGACATGTAGTTCCAACATTGTACCCTACCTTTTTGAGTTGTCTCCTAATATTTGACTCTCTAGTGGTGATACCCATCACCACTTTGTTCATTATGTCATCCATGATCCGTATAAAAGAATTGAAGGCATTCTCAATAGCAATACTTTTCTCAATCATCCTTCTTTCCTTCCAAGCATCCCCTTCATCTCTTAGTTCTCTTCTTCATTTTCCAAAGAAGACATTGTGTCCTCATTATAAAGGATCTCATTATCCTGATTTTCAATAGACATGTCTTGATCTTTAGTGATATTAGGGGAGGTGAAAACCTGGTCCTCCCGACTGATCCTCTTCACCCTCATAAAAATTATCTTTACTATCATCATCTTCCTTAGAGTTAACCTTAGATGAGGAATCTTCTTCTTCTCATACAATAGTTTCTCCTTTAGAAGAGGGCTTCACTAAATTTTTACCCAATCTAGTTGATATTTTGCTCCCTGACTCAGGGGTGTTCTCGATTTTAATGTTTTTTTCTTTTTTCCTTTGAACATTTTTTTTGTCGTTGTCCTCCAAAATGGTTATTGTGACACCCTTGTTTGCAGGGGCTTTATTAGGCTATTTCATCAAAGAACTAGGAAGTTCAAGAGGGGATTTGTATTTTTTAAGGGTAGGCACCAACAAATCATTAAAAGGTTGGGGGAGGACTTAACGGAAAATTTTTCTTCTTACACTGGACAACCAAATGGTTATCTAGATCATTTCCCATAGTCAGCCTCATAGACACAACAATAGGTGCTTGTTGGGGTGGCCCAAGGGAATATGCACTTGATGCTCAAGAGGCATAGGGTTCCCATGGGATCCATTTAAAATGCATATTTATACAACACCATAATGAGACCTTGGTGGAGCGGTGGGGAAGCTTCACCCTAAATACTCTATTATATGGAAGAGTACAACAAGAAAGAGATATTATTTTCTCACTATGGTGGACATGCTTCAACAATGGAAAATTATAACCATGCACAACCATGTATCTACCCTCTAACATAATATAATGCATGATATGCAAGATGAAAAAGGCATAAGGGTGAGGGACGTCTAACTTGTCATAGCCATTTTGGAATCTTTTCAATTGTTCACCATTCTCCAAGAATTGTTTGATGAAACTCTGATAGTTGCCCAAGCTTTTCTTTGCCACCCTCATACTAGAATTTTCCAAACTCGTGGCCTTCGTAATCAATTGTGGTGAAATAGTGAACTCCAAGCTACCAATCTTGACTTACCTCCAGACCAAGAGTTTGTGAATTTAGAAGAGAGGGTATCATCGAACCCTGGCATCACCATGCAAAAAGGAGCTAAGAGAAGCCACAAATAAGTCCCAAATTTCAACATTTTCCTCAAAGCCTCATAGTTAATTAGCTCTGAGCATTTTCATGGGCCCTCCATGAGATGGTTCTTCTTTTACTCCAACTGCACTCTTTTTTGCACAATAATTTTTTGTGAGAGTAACAAAATGAGGGCTCAAAATAGAAATCACGCAAGTTAAAGATGACGAGGAAAGAGTTATTGTATCATTATTAATAGCATTAATTACTTTCTTAGGGAAACTAAAAGATCATATAAGATAAAAATCTGGCAAATTGCCTCCACACATGGGCAAGTGCAAGAAGTTTATTCCACTTATGGGGGAACTTTTACACTTAATCATGTTTTTTGAAAATTAGATCTATGAAATGGGGTCGCACAAAAATAGAACGGGGTCACATTTAGGTTCGGGTCCCAAGCTTAAAACTTGGAACGAGGTCATGTTCTACAAAAATGAATGTGACCCCATTCTACAAAATGAGACCTCGTTCTACAAAACATGATCTCGTTCTACAAAACATGACCCTATTCTTAAAAATGTTATAAATTTGAAAAAATGGAATGCGACCCCGTTCTACAAAATGCGACCTTGTTTATAAAATTTGAATTACCACCTCAAGAATATATTTGGGTTTTGGTTTGCGAAAAGGCTTGGTTAACTAAACCATAGTCTAAAAACTGGTTTGACCTGCACCTTGGAGGTCATCTCAATGTTAAGACAAAATAAATAATTAGGACAAATATCTTAATACATTTTTGCATAATATTTTGATGAAAAAATTCCATTACAGATGAGACTATGTAGATTCCAAATATGCATTTTTAAAAAATTGAATTAATTTTTGTATTTTTTAATTAATTTCTATTGAAATAAGTGCAAAAACTTAAAATAAGAGGCTTTATTATTATTTTAATAAAAACATATATATAAGTATTTTGAGAACCAATATATGACATCAAACTACAAATAGTTCTATATACTTTTAAAAAAATAAAAATTAATAAGTCTAGGTCAAATTATGCTTGTCATACACAAAGGGTTTTAAAAACAATTATACCTAATAAAAAATTAATAAAAAAATACTTTGAAAAAAATTAAAAAAAATATTATTATCATCAATCTTGAATATGTTGCATACCATTTCCAAAAGGGATTTAAAAAAATAATTTCATTTAGGTCAAATTATGTTTTCCATACATGGGCATGGTATGGTCCTGAAAAGTGACTTTTAAAATGTGGTTTTACTAATGTCTATTTAAAATTATTTTTTATCATCTAGATATTCAAATAAATTACATTTTTGGAAAGTAGACTTCAAGTACTATAATTCCTATTACTAACTTTTTGTGAGATTCAATATCTAAGTGCTTCAAATTTTAGGTCAAACAGGTTGAACTTGAAAAAATAAGAAAAATAGTTCCACTTTTTGGCCAAAAAGTGGACTCAACTTCTTGCTAGCACCCACATGCTAAAAATATAATCAACATTCTTGGTAATGTAATTCTTATGAGCCATCTATCTGTAGCAATAATGATTAAGGGGAAATGGATACTTTTATAAAGATCTTCAAATTTCAAAATAGTTTGGGCCAAACCTAGATTCATGTCCACATAAATGTAGGTACCATCCTCAACTTAATTGTGATCACACCTTACATCACCATTAACTCCCTTCATAATCCACTTAATCAAATTAATCTCTTTGGTACAACTCAATAAATAAATAAAATATACATTTAGCTATACCATCACAATGCCCCACCTCATCATAATTATTTGAATAGGAATTTTCTTATTTTGAAAGGGATGTTGACCCCACTTCATTTGAAATTATTTTATTTATGTTTGGCGGTACAATATTTTTCCTCCATGTTTCAATCTTTGGACCCTTCATTTGCAATGAAGTCGACAACCTAATTTCCTTCCTGGTATATATGTTGAACTTTAAATTGAGTAAATTCCTTAAGGATTTTTATGTTGTCTCTCATTAGGGGTCTGATCTCCCAATTAGGGCCTGTTATTTCATCTTTTAGGATGTTGACTATCATCTTTGAATCTCCTTTAGCAACAATCCTATTGAGTCCTAATTCTTAACCAAGCTTTATACCCTTCCAAGTAGTAGTGGCTTCAACGAAGTTATCTGATTTGGTTCCTAAGTGCATGGAAGTGCACTCAATAAGCCTTCTTTATAGTCTCTTAGAACAACCCCAACACCTTCTTGACCAGGTTTTCCCTTTGAACATTGGTCAAAATTTCATTTTATCCATAAAATATCATGGGGACACCATTGAGTATTTAATATTTTTAGCTTCCTATTCCAATTGATATTAGTCAAGTTTTGGTTTAGACCCCATAATTTTTTAAGCCCAATTTCTTGCAAGGTAGGTATATCTTTGAAGGTCCCGAAAGAAACAACATTAATATTCATAGTTATCTGATGTTGGATGATTTTAAAGTTCTCCACACTTGGTTTATAAGTCTCTATGAATTATTTTTTATTGCGCTCCTTCCAGAGTCCATAAGACGTAGGGGGAATCTATTTCCAGAGTTCTCTTATAACATGTTTAAATGGACAAAATCTTCCAAGTATCTATAAAATGAGAAAGAGAAGTATGGAAGACCCAATTTACCAAAAGTAAGAGGCATAACCATTGACCAAACTTCTAAAGAAAAGGGGAAATGTGAGAACAAATGGTCAATGTTTTCACTTTCTCTGTAGCATGGAGAGTATCTTTTTAAAAATTAGAACCCTTTTTTTTAACTGTCCACCATGAGGATTTTTCAAAAATTAGAACCCTTTTTTTTAAAGTTGTCCACCATAAATTAATCTAAGGGATAATTTTTGGTATCCAAACCCCCTTCCAATCAATCTGGGTAGGGCACTACGGAGCTGTATCCAACATGAAATATGTTAATAGATCACTGAGAATTCACATGAAGGGGTATGCCTCCAAACCCAATCGTCATGTTTTTCCTTATCAAACAATGACCACTCCCCCAATGTTGAAGAGATATTCGTAATCCTCATTTCCTAATATGGTTGTCATCTACTGTAAATTTTTCTATTAGTGATAAGCTCATCTTTAATTTTAATCTAAGAAGGAGCTCCCCTATCCCAAGGAATGTAATCTTGGACATTGTCTCCAAGTATCCTAATACATGTATTATTAAGGTCTTCAACAATACCCATTGAAGAAAGACACTTTTTTCCTCTCCAAACATCATTCCAAAAGACAGTGTCAATGTCATTACAAACAATCTTTCCTACACCTTTTCTTATCAATTCTTTGCATTTCATTTAGTTGTTCTAAATTATGGAGCTATTAGGAAGACCTTATTTATAAATAAAATAATGAGTGTCATCCCCATTAATATATTTGGCTTTCAAGAAATCAAATCATCCCTTTGACCCTTTCAGAAGCTACCATCCAATCTTAGAGAGGAGGGCCTTACTAAAAATATTTAGTCTTGTAATACCCAGACCACCTTTATGCTTTGGAAGGCAGACATAATCTGGTGCAGGAGCACCTATGAAGTCATCTAAGGTCACCATGGATCCAATCAAATAAATAGGTTCAAATTCATCCCTAAATTTAAATTGGGGTGTATTAGAACCAATAATGACAATTTGTAATAAAGAATGCAATGAAATGTTGTCAAGTTCTATTTGTCTAGGTAAGGGACTAGGACACCAAAATATTGTAAGTTGGGTCAATAGTACCAAAAAGGGGTCTAAATAGGACTTAGAAGTGTTTAAGGGAATTAATTAGACCCTAGGAATAAGATTCACTGAGTTTTATAAGTTATAATGCTTAAATTTTCAAAATTATGTAAGTTAAGAATTCAAATATTTGAATCTTAATGGTTAGTTAGTTTAGGAGGGAAAATGGAATTAAACATGTAAATGCATTTGTAATACCAAATAACCAATGGGAATTGGTTAAAATATTTGGGAGGCATTTGTATATGATCTGGAAAGAGCATGAAAGAACATAGTATGACCTGGAATAAAGCATGTACGGATTACACCAGTTTAAGGCAATAAAGTGTTAAGTTTTTGCAAATTTCTTGATTTTTGAATATTATAATGAGTCTAATTCATTTAATAGACATTGATGTGTATTTTAGAGTCTCTATAAATTCATTTTCAATCCATTTGTATTAAGTTTGCATTGAGATTCTCTAATTGTACCTTGACAGAGCATAGTTTTGCATTATTTTAAGAGAATAATTTGAGATTCATCCCCTTTTTGTAATCACTGTGACTTGGGGATGAATCAAAAATTTGTATAATAGATATATGACACTAAATATGCAAGAAAATCCATCAGATGTTGGACAAGATCTCCATTTGGTGTTTGTTGCAGGGTTAAGTAGCATGGAAATGCTTGAAATTCTATAGCAGCAGCATATTGGGCCTCATGAGGGGTACTTTTTATGTTGGTAAGAACTTATTTATGTTGAAATGATGGTGAATCAACCTCTGGTTGGTTGAGATTTCACTTGGAGAGTCCAGATTGAAGAAGTCCTAGTTTTGGAGGGTTTGGGAAGCCTAATTTGGGTCTTTTGATGTTCCCAAGGGTCTGAGACTAATTCCTTTCATATTTAAGTGTTTTAGGACATAATTCACCACTGTTCAAGAGTTGGAGTCCTTTTTTAAATTTATGATATAGTTCCCTTTAAAAGTGCCCATTTTTATGCAATTTTTGCGTCCCAATATTGTAACAGCAGGGTATGGTCCAAAACAACCTACCTCTTTCTTTATATATGTTATAAAACTTGATAAAGGGCATCTAAAAACCTTTTTATTTTTTCCAAGTTATTCAGAATTTTTTAGATTTATGGGCTCTGGAAGGTCGTTATTGTCCTAATGCAATACAATTAGGCATCTTGGCATAATTCAAGCAGTTTGTGTATAGCCCATAGAATTTGACTCCATAGAAAGTTGATTCCTTCTGAATTTAGTTGAATTTAGTCTCTTGTGGCTTTAGAAACCTTGAGTCAAAGTGTTGGGTTGAAATCTCCTTTTGAGTTATTTGGGAAGGGTGTCTTTGAACCTTGTATTTCCCTTATATGTTCAATCCTTCAATTTTGTCAAGATTCCCACTACCCTATCCTCTACACCAAGTGGTATCAGAGAAAGAAATAACTTGGGAG
The DNA here is from genome assembly GCA_018584345.1 of Thuja plicata. NCBI lineage: Eukaryota > Viridiplantae > Streptophyta > Pinopsida > Cupressales > Cupressaceae > Thuja > Thuja plicata. The sequence goes on from MU224381.1 coordinate 212,608, forward strand.
AAAAGTTAGGTGTGCATGTGTGAAGAAGAGTTTGAATATTTTGAAGAAGAGGCTCAAAATATGTCTCCAAAGATGACAAACAAGGAGCTTGATAGGATGGTGATGGAGCAAGAACAAAGGAAAAAGAGATTGGAAGAAGTCATTGAAAGATTGACCAATCTTGTTGAGAAGATGGATTCAGACCCTCGTGGTGATGAAGGTGAAATAGAATAGGAACCTAATGAAGAAAAGTTGGATTCTGAGGATACTAGACTAGTGAAGATCCTGAAAGGCAGTTAAAGGAGGAGAATCCAAAGTTAGAGCAGAGATCCCAATGTATGATGGGAAGATGGATGAGGAAGTGCTCCTTGATTGGTTCAGTGTTGTTGAGAACCACTTTGACTATGAGGACATTGAAGACAAGAATAAATTGAAGATAGCAAAAGCAAGACTTAACATTCATGCATTGCTATGGTGGGATTGCCTACAAGTAGAAAGGTGGAAGAAAAGTCTACCAAAGATCACATCATGGCCTAGAATGATGACCAAAATGAGTGAGAAGTTTCTACCTGAGGACTACAAGGTTCAACTCTTCAAGAAGATTCTAGGGTTGAAGCATAAGGACATGGATGTCCAAAGGTACACAAAGGAATTCCAAAAGCTTGACATCAGAGTCTCTCATGATGAAGATGTAGAAGAGAAGGTGGCTAGATATCTTGGAGGGCTGAGGTACAACATCCAAGATGAAATGAGCATGGCCACACCTAGAACTCTTGAAGATTTCTACAAGTTGGCATTGAAAGCAGAAGACAAAATTAGAAGAAGGCAAGAGAGGCAAGGCAGTTTAAGAGGGAAACAAAAAAAGGGCAAGGGAGTATATCCAAGCCAAGGACAAAATGATAAGGTTAAAGAGAAAGTCTTAGATAATAAAGGAGAAAAAAGAGGTGGTAGAGGAAAGAGCTTCCCTGGAAAATCCTACAAGTGTGGTGAAGAAGGACACCCATTCTACAAGTGTCCTAAAAGAGAAGCCAAGAAGAATGATAAGAGGGTCCAATTGGTCCAAGGAGAACATGACAATAAACAATAAGAGGAAGAAGAAGCACATCATGACTATGCATATCCTGAAGAAGGTGAGTGTCCGTTGATGGGAATGTCACCTATCCAACATATACCCAAGGTATCTATCTTTAGAAAAAATTGTAAATGCTATGGCAAAATATGCAAGGTTATCATATATTCTAGTTCATTTGACAATCTAGTGTCCTATGAGATGGTAAATAAGTTAAAATTACCTAAATTTCCTATTGGTAGACCATATAGGGCCTCTTGGGTCAGTAATGATTAGATTATAGTGATTAAGGATAAAGAATACATAAATTTTTCAATTGAGGGTTATGTTGATAGGGTTCTATGTGATATAGTTCTCATGACATGTTGCCACATCATCTTAGGGAGACCATGGCAGGCTTCAAGAAAGACCATTCATTATGGTTTGAAGAATGAGTATGTAGTGCACAAGGAGGGAAGAAAATTTACTCTAAAACCTCTTCCAAGTCAAGTAGAAGAAGTTGGTAGCATCATTGTCTTTGGTGCAAAAAGATATGTTGATTTGTAGCTTCGAAAGTATGAGAAGATGGTGACTACAGAGCAGCACCCTAAGACTACTTTATTGGTCTTGAAAGATGAGTTTTTGGAGAGTCATGAGGAATTGAATGTGAAACAGAAAATAGGGAATGAATATGGTGTCCTTATCGGCACAATGTGGTGTCATTTGAAGCAATAAATAAATAAAATTGCAGAGGTTTCATTAAAATACACAAGGAGGGGTCAATCTAATCCAAGGAGGCAGTTGCAAGGACAGTTTGTAGGCACACAAGATCACTGTTTGCAGCAACATGATGACAGATTTGATCTTAGTTCCATTCCTTCTTTTGTTTCTCACTCTTTTTTTGTAGGTGTGAAGGGTAAGAGGGCAGAATTGGAGGTTGAACAAAGGGTTCACAAGGTGAAGAAGAGAGGACCACCTACAAGGAAGATGGGAGGCACAAAGACACAGTCCCTTAGTTCTTGGGACAAGAAATTTTTCCAAGGTGGGGTGTATGGTGCAGAAGCACCTAAGGTCAACATGGATCCAATAAAAGGCAGAGGTTAAAAGTCATCCCTAAATGTAAATTGGGGTGTATTAGAACCAATAATGACAATTTGTAATAAAAGAATGCAATAAAATGTTATCAAGTCCTATTTGTCCAGGTAGAGGACTAGGACACAAAAATATTGTAAGTTGGGTTAGTAGTACCCAAAAGGGGTCTAAATAGGACTTAGAAGTGTTTAACGGGGTTAATTAGACCCTAGGAATAAGATTCAATAAGTTTTATAAGTTATAATGTTTAAATTTTCAAACTTATGTAAGTTAAGAATTCACTAGTACATTTGACCTTAAATTTCGACTAAACAATTCGACCATCATATAGAAATATTTTGGTTGGTCGCATTATAGAAGGAAAACTTTTTTTTTTTTAAATACATGCCTCGTGTTGGTCGCAATTTCAACTAACACTGTGTTGGTTGAAATTTTGACTAACACAGTAACATAAAGTAAAAAAAAAAGTTTGAAACTTCATTTCAGCATTTCATTTTAGCATGCACGCGCGAAGGAGCCGGTAGAAGCTAACTGGGTGAAGAGTTGAACTAGAGGGTTAAGGTATGTCGAATAGATTTCCAATAAGGGTGAAAATGGATAAAACCGTAAGCAATAGAAATACTCTATTTTCTACAAAATTCATTCATCTTGAAGTCTCAATTCGGTTATTCTGATGCATTAAAGGAATTGCAAAGTTTCTTTGTTCAATTCATGCCATTTTCGAATGAGTCTCATTTTATATTGAAATTGTTGTTGCAGTAGGAACTTAGAATAATGAGAACCATTTTAACCTAATAATGAGAACCATTCTAACTGTTGTTACGCTAGTGGTCTATCTAATAATGAGAACTATTCTAACCATGAAATGTTAATTCTAACCTATATTATTAGATCATTAACCATGCATATGCAGAGTTGTGTGGAGTAAAGGTGATCACAGTTAAAGAACAGTGAGAAAATACAATGAAATTGGATGCAATGTGTAGCAGTGGATGATCTGTCTGAATAAGGAAGGGTTTTTATGTTTGAAGATGTTTTGTCATGTTGAATGAATGGTGATTCAATCACTAATTTGATGCAGGAGTGAGTTGTAACAGGAGATTGGGGAAGCTCTAGCAAACCAGGGTTTGGAGTCAAGATTTGGGGGTTTTGGTGTTGCAGGGCCTGTGAATCTAATTGCTTGTGGATTTAACCATTTTGAGTCATTTTATAACTCTACTGAAGGTTTGGTGGGATAAGGGAATGTGAGGAGAGTAGTTGCTTTGAAAATTTGGTCATTTTCATGCATTGAAAACAGG
>MU224381.1:223164-233759 GCA_018584345.1 Thuja plicata
TGGCCATGTTAAGTAGAGAATGTTAATTAAACTATTCTCGAAACATAATTGTAGGAATCATGGTCACATTTTTTTGGAGACAACATAATTGAGTTGTATACCTACATGGAGAACAATTTCTGCACCTCTGATTCCAAGTTGACACTGCGGAATGGATAACAACTTGGATCTGGAGGTGCAGAAGTTGCTCTCCATTGTCTGGGTATACCACTCAATTACATTGTCTCCAAAAAAATGTGACCATGATGCCTACAATTATGTTTCTCAGAGAATGTTAAACTATTCTCGAAACAAAGAGAAGCTCAAAGAGAAGCTAGCAACAACCAACAGAACGAGTGTGGACACCTGAAGATAAATATCAAATAGGGGAAAAGCACCTGCAAAAATAGAGGCCATAGTTGTAGATACAGATGAGGATATCGCAGAAATCCCTAATTTAGTGTTTTAGAGAACAAACGATAGAATGTGAATTAGGGATTTCTGCGATATCATCATCTAAATCTACATCTATTTTATTTACATTGGAATGTAGCCTGCCGATATTGATACTGCACTAGCCGAGCATGATGGAGGCATCGATTCTAATGTGAATTGTAGTACTCAAGGTATACATTTTCTATTCGAATTTTGATTAATGAATATTTAACACAAGCAAACATATTCAATTGTTTAAGGTGGGTTAGTTGTGATGATGAGACGCGCCATTTAGATGTTAACTATGACAGTCTCTTGGTTTCAGGCAATGCAGAAGGAGAAGCCTAGTTTAATATGCAATCTCGTAGAATATGCACGGATATCAGGTGGAGTTGAAAAACACAACAGGGCTGCATTTTTTATAGAGGTCTTTAATTGCGTATTTTAAGTTATAAACCATCGTGAAAATATAAATGTGTTGTGTTTTTTCAACTCCACTTGCTATCCGTGCATATTATGCTTGTGTTGCATGCACATTCTCGATTCAGAGTGGGAAAAATCTTATTTTTGATGCAAGGGAGAGAAGCCAAACACAAAGAATATGAAAATAAACATGACAGCTACAAAACATAAATGTAGGTATCACAACAGCTGAGAAACATAAATGTAGGCATCATGGTCCCAATTAATTGGAGGCACAACATAATTGAATGCTATACCCAGAAAATGCAACACAACCACTACTCCTACAGTTCTAAGTTGACATTGTGGATCCAAAAACCATATATAGATTCCTTATCTTTGGTTCTTGGATCCTGCAGTGTCAACTTAGAATTGCAGGAGCAGTGGTTGCGTTGCATCGTCTGGGTATACCACTCAATTATGTTGTGTTTCCAAAACATTGTGACCATGATGCCTACATTTATGTTTCTCAATTGTTGTGTCCTAGGACCCCTTATGACCCTTTACGACCATTTATGACCTCTAAGAATACATCTTAGAGGTCTTAAAATGTCGTAAAGGGTCATAAGAGGCTCCTAGGAGGGGCCAGATGAGCTTCCGCCTTCACGTGGTTGGCCCTGTTAAGTAGAGAATGTTAATTAAACTATTCTCAAAATATAATTGTAGGCATCATGGTCACATTTTTTGGAGACAACATAATTGAGTTGTATACCTACACGAAGAGCAATTTCTGCACCTCCGATTCCAAGTTGACACTGCGGGATGGATAACAACTTGGATCCAGAGGTGCAAAAGTTGCTCTCCATCATCTGGGTATACCACTCAATTACATTGTCTCCAAAAAAATGTGACAATGATGCCTACAATTATGTTTCTCAGAGAATGTTAAACTATTCTCGAAACAAAGAGAAGCTGGCAACAACCAACAGAACGAGTGTGGACACCTGAAGATAAATATAAAATAGGGGAAAATCACCTACAACAATAGAGGCTATAGCTGTAGATACAGATGAGGATATCACAGAAATCCCTAATTTAGTGTTTCGTAGAACAAATGATAGACTATGAATTAGGGATTTCTGCGATATCATCATCTAAATCTACATCTATTTTATTTACATTGGAATGCAACTTGCTGATATTGATACTGCACCGGTCGAGCACGATGGAGGCATCGATCGATTCTAATGTGAATTGTAGTACTCAAGGTATACATTTTCTATTCGAATTTTGATTAATGAATATTTAATACAAGAAAACATATTCAATTGTTTAAGGTGGATTAGTTGTGATGATGAGACGTTCCATTGTGATGAATACCAATTTTGTTCTTATCAAACTGTCAAAACATTTAAATAGCCTTTTAAACTGCTATTAAAAATAAAATATTTAATCAACATTTACTTACAGATTTGTGTGCTTGTCTAAGTTTCATACGTAGATCTGCGTATCAAACTCAGACAAGCACACAAATCTATAGGTAAATGAAGCTTTCTTAGTCAGTTTGATTTTTCTTGAGGCTGTGAATATATAGTACAATGAAAATGCTTTGTTCAATCACCGTCATTTTTTTTAACCAAAAATTAGTATTGATCAATTTTTTGACCTTTAAATAACATTAATTCGATGACAAAATGGACTAAATTCGACCAGGATGCTATACATTTGATGGTCTATTCGATGAATTTAGGTGGATTTTTTTATGACAAAATAGTCTCAATTTCGACGTTTACACCAATGGATTGTTTCTGTCGATAATTTGACCAATTATGGGGTTGAAAGTTTGACTATTATTTACCATGTGGAAAATTCAACGATAAAAGATCGACGACAGTTTTAGTCACCTATTCGACCAATTGTTGTAGAAAATTTGACTAATTCTCGTCAAAATTTAAGGTAAAATTTACTAGTGATTCAAATATTTGAATCTTAACGGTTACTTAGTTTAGGAGGGAAAATGGAATTAAACATGTAAATGCATTTTTAATCCCAAATAACTAATGGGAATTGGTTAAAATAGTTGGTAGGCATTTGTATATCATCTGGAAAGAACATAGTACGACCTCGAATAGAGCATGTACAGATTACACCAGTTTAAGGCAATAAAGTGTTAAGTTTTTATAAATTTCTTGATTTTTGAATATTATAATGAGTCTAATTCATTGAATAGATATTTATGTGTGTTTTAGTGTCTCTGTAAATCCATTTTAAATCCATTTGTATTGATTTTGCATTGAAAGTCTCTAACTGTACCTTGACAAAGCATAGTTTTGCATTGTTTTAAGAGAATGGATTGATATTAATCCCCTTTTTCTAATAAATATGACCTGGGGATGAATCAGACATTTATATCAGAGATATATAACACTAAATATGTAATAAAATTCATCAGATGATGCAAGAGATCTCCATTTGGTGTTTGTTGCAGGGTTAAGGAGCATGGAAATGCTTGGAATGCTATAGCAGCAACATATTGGGCCTCGTGAGGGGTGCTTTTATGTTGGGAAGCACTTATTTATGTTGAAATTATGGTGAATCAACCTTTGTTTGGTTGAGATTTCACTTGGAAAGTCCAGATTGTAGAATCCCTAGTTTTGGAAGGTTTGGGAAGCCTAATTTGGGAATTTTGATGTTCCCAAGGGTCCGAGACTAATTCCTTTTAGATTTAATTCTTTTAAGACATAATTAACCATTGTACACAAGTTGGAGTCTTTTGGTTAAGTTTATGATATAGTTCCTTTGTAAAAGTGCCCATTTTTATACATTTTTTGGGTCCCAAAGTTGTAACTATGGGGTATGGTCAAAAACAACCTACCTCTTTCTTTATATATGTTGTAAAACTTGATAAATGGTATCTGAAAACATAATTTTTTTTCCAAGTCATTCAGAAGTTTTTGGAGTTATGGGCTCTGGAAGGTTGTTGCTCTCCTATTGCAATACAATTAGGCCTCTTGGCAGAATTTAAGCACTTTGTGTATAGCCCATAGAATTTGACTCCACACTAAGTTGATTCCTTCTGAATTTGGTTGAATTTAGTCTCTTGTGGCTTTAGAAACCTTGAGTCAAAATGTTGGGTTGAAATCTCCTTTTGAGTTATTTGGGAAGAGTGTCTTTGAGCCTTGTATTTCTCTTATATGTTCAATCCTTCCATTTTGTCGAGAATCCCACTACCCTATCCTTTGCACCAAGTGGTATCAGAGAAAGTAAGAACTTGGGAGGAAATTTAGGTGTGCATGTTTGAAGAAGATTTTGAAGATTTTGAAGAAGAGGCTCAAAACATGCCTCCAAAGATGACAAACATGGAGCTTGCTAGGATGGTGATGAAGCAAGAAGAAAAGAAAACTAGATCGGAAGAAGTCATTGAAATAATGACAACTCTTATTGAGAATAGGGATTCATACCCTCGTAATGATGAAGGTGAAGCAAAATAGGAACTTGATGAAGAAAGTTTGGATTTTGAGGATGCTAGACTAGTGAAGATCCTAAAGGCGGTTAAAGGAGGAGAATCCAAAGTTAGAGCAGAGATCCCAATGTATGATGAGAAGATGGATGAGGAAGTGCTCCTTGATTGGTTCAGTGTTGTTGAGAACCACTTTGACTATGAGGACATTTTAGACAAGGATAAAGTGAATATTGTGAAAGCAAGACTTAAGGGTCATGCATTGCTATGGTGGGATTTCCTACAAGCAGAAAGGTGGAAGAAAATTATACCAAAGATCACATCATGGTCTCGAATGATGAAAAAAATGAGGGAGAATTTTCTGCCTGAGGACTACAAGGTTCAACTCTTCAAGAAGATTCAAGGGTTAAAGCAGAAGGACATGGATGTCCAAAGGTATATAGAGGAATTCCACAAACTTGACATTAGAGTCTCTCATGATGAAGATGTGAAAGAGAAGGTGGCTAGATATCTTGGAGGGCTGAGGTACAACATCCAAGATGAAATGAGCATGGCCACACATAGAACTATTGAAGATTGCTACAAGTTGGCAATGAAAGCAGAAGATAAACTTAGAAGAAGGCAAGAGAGGCAAGGCAGTTCAAGAGGGAAACAAAACAAGGGAAAGGGAGTATATCCAAGCCAAGGAAAGAATGATAAGGGTAAAGATAAAGTCTCATATCAGAAAGGGGAAAAAAGAGGTGGTAGAGGAAAGAGCTTCCCTGGAAAATGCTACAAGTGTGGTGAAGAAGGACACCCATTCTACAAGTGTCAAGAAATAGAAGCCAAGAAGAATGATAAGAGGGTCCAATTGGTCCAAGGAGAAGATGACAATAAACAAAAAGAGGAAGAAGAAGCACACCATGACTATGCATATCCTGAAGAAGGTGAGTGTCTCTTGATGGGAAGGTCACCTATCCAACATATACCCAAGGTATCTATCTTTAGAATAAATTATAAATGCTATGGAAAAATATGTAAGGTTATCATAGATTATGGTTCATTTGACAATCTAGTGTCCTATGAGATGGTAAATAAGTTAAACTTACCTAAATTTCCTATTGGTTGACCATATAGGGCCTCTTGGGTCAGTAATGATCAAAATATTATGATTAAGGAGTAAGCATACATATATTTTTCAATTGGGGGTTATGTTTGTTGGTTGTATTCCAGGTTTTGGTTTTTTTCTCGCGGTTTTGTGGTTTTCCCTCTCCAAGTTTTCATGTTTTCAAGCCTAAACTTGTGAAAATATTAAAAAGACTTGAAACCCTAGCTATTTTTCAGTGTTCAAATTTGAAGAAAAACCCTAAGGTGTTGTTCGCTTATGTTTCTCAGTTACCTTTTTGCCTCACTTAATTCATGAGTTCTATTCTGATCGCTTAGTCACATAACTTAAAATAGAATATTCCTTTTTCTTTTCAACTTAGAGATTAGCCTGTGTCGCGTAGTCTCATGCAATATAAGAATATTCCCTTTTCTTTCCTAGACTTCACGATTTACTTTGTGTCACGTAATCACTGAATCGTTGAAATAGAACAGTAATATATCAAGGGGCCCACAAACAGGTCGGGAGGTCGCAAGAAGTTTTTTGTAGTTAAGAGTTTATTACGAGACACTGCGATGCAAAGCTTTAGTCACGCAATCTCTAGAAAATATGCCAGTTAAGTTGAAACCCACGAGACTACGCGACTAACCTTTAGCGGTTTGAGATAAAGCACAGTCGGGTTGTCGCTAGATAACTCAGATTTCAAATCAAAATAAGACATGTGTTAGGAGGTAAATGGATTTCAGAATGATCGCTTGAAGGTATAAGTTTACTCAGTGACTACGCGACTAATTAGGGGTTTCTATTAGTCGCAGGGTCTAAGAATATTTTAAGGGTATGAGAAGTTACTTGGCGATTAAGCGACAGCCATCAGATGAAATCATTGAAAGATCCAACAGTAGTCGCCAAGTTTGAGAATAAAAGAGCTTAAGGAGAAAAGTCCTCGCGACTCAGCGGCTAAGGGTTTGTCGCAAAGTCACTAGATAAATTAAAAGGCAAGATATCTTTGTCGCAATGTCTCAGGAGGTTTTGGCATTCAGCATTTTTATTCAGTGATCAGGCGACTAAGGGCAGTCGCACAGTCTGGTAGAAGAAAGATAACATTTGGCGACTAAGAAATAACTGCAGAAGTTAACACTAACAGTTAGTCGCATAGTCTCATAAAACAACATGGGTTAATGATAACCATTCGCGACTTTGATTTCCTTGCATCACGTGATCGCCAAATGGTGACTCTGGTTAGCAAAGGTAGGGAAGTTGTATAGTCGCCATGTCTTCAGATAAATCACGGGTTAAGGATTGGGGTCAGCGACAAAGAAAATAAGTGCAATCGCGTGGTCGCTTAATGCTAAATTCTGTAAAAGGGAGGTAGTATTAAATATGTCAGTATGAATCATTCGTCGGCCAATCAGATTTTCAATTTTTGATTACTGTGTAGAAAAAGGGTAGCTGAGATGTATGACAGTGGGCCAATCCCAGGGTGACAAGTCATCTCATTTGAATTTTATAAAGTTTTGTCGAGGATTCAGTTTTATAAATTTGATTTTCCTGTCACACTCAGGAAACTATGGCTAGGTTTTCAATTATGTTCACAGTATGTGGAATTAAAGATAGAATTGATGTTCTAAGAATCATGAGCTATTTAATTTGAACAGTTACTATAAGGAGTTGATGGCTTGTTCATTTGCATTCACCTTGCTTTCAGAGTTTCTAAACTTGAAGAGTTCAGTTGTCAAACAAAGTAACATTCAAATATTTGCAGAGTTTTCTGTGGTTTAAAGAGTTCATTATTTCCAAAGAATTGTGCACAGGGTAGTCAGTGGACCTCAGTGATAGATTTGTTTCAATACCGGTAAAGAAGAGGAGATTCAAGAACTAAAAACATGAGCAGAGAGGTGAGTGTAGCCTTGACCAGCGGTGAAAGGGTGGAAGATGAGGCCAAGGGAAAAGTTAATTATTCAGATGAATTCCTCCGTCTACTTCCTGGTTCGACTAGAAATAAAAGGGTAAATGCAAATGTGCTCATTGATGACTATCGAGATGTTTGAGATGTTGTTACTCCAGGAACAATAGGTTTTTCTCTTTTCAATTATTTTTATAAGAATTCTGACAAGGCCATCCCAGTGTCAAACCCTTGGACCTGTGGTTTAGCCAGGTTAATTGTTCCTGATGTCTTCGTAGATGTAGACTTGTTCTTAGACCTGGCCAATCATTATGATGTTTTGTCTAAGACCATCAAGAGGGATGATGGCACTACCTTATTAATATTGAACAAAAATTCATTCATGCAAGCCTTCGGCTTATACAGCACCATGTCCACCAGAATTGACATGACGAAGCAGGAATAGAGATATACTTTGAAGCCTAGTATTGCTAGAAGCCAGTTGCTGAAACATATGCTATAGGAAGTGAGAAAATATTTAGATCCTATGTCTGGGACCAACCCATATTATTATAAGGATCTACACTTCTATATCAATTATGTTGCATATGCCCTGTGCAGAGTGCTAGGGATAGATGGTGACACAGAGAAGATTGATGCAAGGATTTTGATGATGGTGTTGGACCTACAAGAGGTCCACTCCAATACTAGTTATGATTATATTCAGCACATCATTGATGAAATACATGAGGATTTCATTGCAACATAGAAGAGGATGAAAAACCCAAAGGAGAAGGAGCCCAAGTTTTTACACTACTCCATTCTCATGCATCTCCTCTTGCATTTCAATTTTGTTATCATGGATATTAATAATTTAGCCCATCAGAGATTCTACCAAGCAGGACCAAATCCTATCCAATTTTGGGTGAGAGTTTGGAATTACACTTCTAGGGACTGTGATTATTGTGCCTTTCAGAATTGGATCATGTATCCAATAGTACAAAGTTTGGGGATCAGTAGAACAAGAATCCCACTAAATATTAAGCAATTGCTTAGGCCATGTGACTACACAGATAGGTGGGATGAAAAGAATAATTTGGGTGATTTTATTTTGGAAGAAAATTATATAGTCATCAGGGTATACGGGTGTATTCACCTACCTCATCTCTTACCATATTATGTACCAGCAAGAGTGGTAGCAATGAAATTTATATGGCAGTTATTGTTAATAGACAATGAGCATTTTGTGCCACATAAGAAGGGGACTTTGACCCCTAGGCAGTTTAGGATTTTTAACTTCACAATTGGCAAGGGTGCTATTGATGTAGTGGGTCAATGGTTGGAAGGATATAGAATGGGGGCAGCCCCTTATAGATACATTGACCCAGAAGGTTTTATGGCAGGGGTAAGAAGATTGTATACTCCTACAATCCCCAATATTAATGTCCACTGTGAATGCATAGAGGAAGATGCAACAAGGAATATCTTAGATGAAGATGATATTCATACAAGAAGACTGAGGATTCAAGAGCTATTGAATCTTGAAAGGAAAATAAAGAGAAATGGGTTGGCTTTTGGGGGTTTTTACCCTGATCTCCCATATTTTGACAGGATTAAAGCCATGATAGACAACTATTATGTGCTTATAGAAAAACTTGATACGGTTCTTAACAAGAAAGGTGCTCAGACACCTGATTATTCAGAGTCTGAATACAACAGTAGTAGTGACAGTGATTATGCATGTCCTACTAGGTATGCTCCACCACAGCAAGATATTGTTGAAATACCACAGTTGCAGGGAGCAGAGGGCCACATTGTAGATTTGATAATGGTCACCCAACCAGATGATATAGAAGAACCTACTGCAAAGAGGCAGAAATTGGAATTAGGTCAACCTTCAACTGAAGGGCAAAATAATAAGAAAGATAAGGCTAAGGCCTTAGTACTTAGCAATAGGTTATATGATCATAACCTAAGGAAATAAATTAGGGAGGGTAAGAAAAAGCAGCTTGATTTAGATGATGAGGTTGAAGTGCCCCTTAAGGCCTGTATTGATGAGAGATTGATTCATCAACAAGAATTTTTGAATGATGATAACTTTGTGAAAAATGAGGAGTTTAAAGACTTCCTAAGATGGTATAAAAAAGAAAAAATAAGAGTAGAACTGACAATTGATGATAAAGAGACCATAACTAATGAGGCATTGGTGGCTTTGAAAAAATATTATCCTGAAAATGAGGATATTTCACCAGAGGATGCGAGGAAACTAGTACTAGGAAGTGGAATACTATTGGCTGAGGGTTGGGATTTAGTATCTGCCTTTATAATTGATCAAATAAGGAAATAGTCAGATCTCAAGATGGCTAGTGAAGTTCAGATAGGCGATGTGATAAAAGGATTTGGGTATAGCCCAAAGTCTCAAGCCTTTGCAATGTGGAGCCTGTGCCCAAAAGATCAAAAGACCCAAGTGGTGAATATTCAAGAGAATATGGTGGGCAATAAAATGGTGTGGACGATGCAAAATATAGGGGATTTGGAGATATCCCAAATCATGACACACTGGGCTCACTTGAATGAAGACAAAACTAAACAATTTTCTGATAGGTGTAGCACATTGGTGGAAGAGACTAGTGCATTGGCAAAAGATAGAGAAATATGTCGAGTGCAACTTTATCAGCGGGATCAGATGATAAAGAAATTAATGGAAGAATTGGAAACAAAGCTTGAGGTGATGTATGTACCTGTGCAACCACATCCCCTGAAAATTGAAGAAAAAGCAAAGTCTGAAGAGGTGGTTGAGGAAAAGGCTGAGGAAGAGAAAGGAAATGCAATTGCTTTAAGAGCATTGAAAGGTGTGCTACAACATAGAATTGATATCTTAAAAGATAAATCTGATGTTATACTCAATACCTATAACAAATTGCCAGCTTTGCACACTAAGGTAATGGGGTATTTGGCTATCCTCAACCCCTATTTTACTAAGTGGTCTAATAGGGTGCAATTATTTGAGAAGTTAGCATCTTTGCAAGCCCTGAGATCAAATTTGCCAGAAATACTGACTGAAGTTGAAGATGAGATCAAAAGAGTTAATATTGCTCTCTCGTTCTTTAAGGGAAAATTGAACCAAATCGAAGTAAAGTTAAGCCTCTTTTCTGATGATTTTAACAGATTTATACCTTCCTTAAGAGGAGATGATAATCAAGTGAAGGCCTTAGATGCCTGGAGCGGTGAGTTTGACAGCAAAATGCCTAGTAGTGAGGCATTTATTTCAGGAACTGATATTGATGTAGAAGGGTTCAATAAGATATTGGACGAAGCTTTCAAGGTAGAAACTGACATCAATAAGTTTCTAG
>MU224381.1:239612-260593 GCA_018584345.1 Thuja plicata
ATCAGAATGCCTTTTGGATTAATAAATGCAGGAGAAACTTTTCAAAGGGCCATGGATGTTTCTTTCAAAGATTTTATAGATCTATTCATGGTCATTTATCAGGATGACTTGACTGCATATTCCAAAAAAGCTTATGATCATTGTGACCACCTGGGTAAAAAATTTAACAAAGCTTTGGAATATGGTGTTTCTTTGAACCCTAAGAAGTGTCATTTTGCGGTCAAAGAGGGGAAATTACTGGGACATATAGTGTCCAAAGAAGGGATAAGGATAGACCCTAAGAGAGTGGAAGCAATTCAAAGATTAATTGCTCCAAGAAATTTAAAAAGTGTTCAGTCATTTTTAGGGAAGATAAATTTTGTCAAAAGATTTATAGTCAATTTTGCAGAAATTGTTAAGCCCATTGTGAAATTGTTGAAGAAAGATACCAAGTTTGTTTGGAATGAGGAAGCTCAGCAAGCATTTGAGAGAATTAAAGAGGTAGTACAACAGGCTCCAATTTTGAAATCTCTAGATTACACTAGGCCTTTCTCTTTGTTTTCATTTGCCTCATTTCATACTATTGCTGCAATATTACTTCAAAAGGATGAACAAGGATTTGAACATCCTATAGCTTTTTATAGTAGATCCTTGCAGGCTGCAGAACTTAACTATGAAATAATGGAAAAGAAAGCTTATGCATTGGTTAAGGCTATAAAATCTTTTAGACCGTACTTGGTTTGTGCTAAGGTGCAGGCCTATGTTCCTCATTCAGCAGTAAAAGATATCCTTCCACAGTCAAAGGTTACTGGTAAGAGATGTAAATGGATTACAAGAATCTAAGAGTTCAATCTTGAGATCAGTATCACCAAATTAATAAGAGGACAAGGTCTGAAAAAACTTATGACAGAAGAAAATCTAGATTTAGTGCACCTAAACCAGATAGAGACACATGATCAAGCTATTACTAGTATAGAAAGGCAGCCATATTATGCTGATATTATTTTCTTTCTCAAAAATGCTAGGTGCCCTGATCATTTATCTGAAAATCAAAAGAGAAGTCTGAAGTTACAAACTCAAAGGTATATCTTGATCCAAGGAGATTTGTTTTGGAAAGATAAGAATGGTATACTGTTGTTGTGCCTTGACAATTTCCAGGCTGAGAGGGTTTTAGTTGAGATGCATGAAGGGGAATGCGGAGGTCATTTTTCTGCTAGGACCATTGCCCATAAGATTTTGAGGTCAGGATATTATTGGCCTACCTTGTTCAAAGACACATATATTCATGTCAGAAAATGTCAGCCATGTCAACGGTTTTCCAACAAATTAAAATTTGTAGGTGCTCTGTTGCTAAATCCAGTGAGTACTGAGGCTCCTTTTGCTATGTGGGGGATTGATTTTATTGGTGAATTTTAAGATAAATCTAGTGTAGGACATAGCTGGATACTAGTGGCCACTGATTACTTTACTAAATGGATTGAGGCTATCCCTACCAGGAGAGCAACAAGCAAGGTGGTTACTGAGTTTCTCATGGATAACATTTTAACCAGGTTTGGTGTGCCTAGTAAATTAGTGATGGATAATGCTATGAGTTTCAGATCAGAAGAAATGACAAGCTTCTGTGAAAGGTATGGGATTACAATATCATACTCATCCCCATATCACCCACAAGCTAATGGACAAGCTGAGTCTAGCAACAAAAGCATATTGAAGATACTAAAAAGGACTCTGGAACAAAATAAGAAAACATGGCACACAAAGTTGAAGTTAGCCCTTTGGGCTGATAGGATAACACTCAAAAAGGCAACTGGTAAATCCCCTTTTGAATTGCTATATGGTTTACCAGCAAGCTTGCCAATGAATAATTTATTACCTGTTTACCAGCTTATACAAGAAGAACATTTAAATATCTCTAATCCAATGCAAGACAAAATGATACAGTTGATAGAACTAGATGAAACCAGGAGAGATAGTCAGAGGGAGAACATAGGGTTACAACAGAAAATAAAATATTTGTTTGACAAGAGGGCTACTAACAGAAAGTTTCAGGCTGGTGACTTAGTTCTCCAATGGAATGCAAGGGCAGAAGACAAAGGTAAGCATAAGAAATTTGAGTCTTTATGGTTAGGGCCTTATATAATCTTAGAACATTTTGGTAAAGACTCATATTTGTTGAAAGATATGGAGGGAGAAGGTTTTGAATTGCCTGTGCATGGGAAATTTTTGAAACCTTTCTTCAGATGAAAATCATTGCAGTGCACAAGTAGATATGTATTATATGTTTAGTCTTTTCCTTGTTTGTAAGTTCTGTAAATATTTCTCTCCTGCCTTTAGTGTTCGGTTCCATTTTTGTGGTGGTCTGCAACCAAAGATTCTGTGGTTCTTTGTCATAAACCTTGTTTATCCAATCCTCATTAGAGCCACTGTTGGTTGTATTCTAGGTTTTGGTTTCTTTCCCGTGGTTTTGTGGTTTTCCCTCTCCAAGTTTTTATGTTTTCAAGCCTAAACTTGTGAAAATATTCAAAAGACTTAAAACCCTAGCTCTTTTTCAGTGTTCAAATTTGAAGAAAAACCCTAAGGCGTTGTTCTCTTATGTTTCTTAGTTACCTTTTTTCCTCACTTAAGTCATGAGTTCTATTTTGATCACTTAGTCGCATAACTTAAAATAGAATATTCCTTTTTCTTTTCGACTTAGCGATTAGCTTGTGTCATGTAGTCTCATACAATATAAGAATATTCCCTTTTCTTTTCCAGACTTTGTGATTTACTTTGTGTCGCGTAATCATAGAATCGTTGAAACAGAACAGTAATATATCAAGGGGCCCACAGACAGGTAGGGAGGTCGCAAGAAGTTTTCTGTAGTTAAGAGTTTATTACGAGACACTGTGATTTCCTTTTTGTCGCGTAATTGCTAAATAAGTCTGATGAAAAGTGTGATGCAAAGCTTTAGTCACGCAGTCTCTAGAAAAGATGCCAGTTAAGTTGAAACCCAAGAGACTACGTGACTAACCTTTAGCGGTTTGAGATAAAGCACAATCAGGTTGTCGCCAGATAACTCACATTTCAAATTAAAATAAGACATGTGTTAGGAGGTAAATGGACTTCAGAATGATTGCTTGAAGGTATAAGTTTATTCAGCGACTATGAGACTAATTAGGGGTTTCTGTTAGTCATAGGGTATCAGAATATTTTAAGGGTATGAGAAGTTACTTGGTGATTAAGCGACAGTCATCAGATGAAATCATTGAAAGATCCAACAATAGTTGCCAAGTCTGAGAATAAAAGAGCCTAAGGAGAAAAGTCCTCGCGACTCAGCGGCTAAGGGTTTGTCGCGAAGTCGCTAGATAAATTAAAAGGCAGGATATCTTTGTCGCAATGTCTCAGGAGGTTTTGGCATTCAGCATTTTTATTCATCGATCAAGCGACTAAGGGTAGTCACGCAGTCTGGCAGAAGAAAGATAACATTTGGCGACTAAGAAATAACTGCGGAAGTTAACACTAACAGTTAGTTGCATAGTCTCATAAAACAACGTGGGTTAATGATAACCATTCGTGACTTTGATTTCCTTGTGTCACGTGATCACCAAATGGTGCCTCTGGTTAGCAAAGGTAAGGAAGTTGTATATTCGCCATGTCTCCGAATAAATCACGGGTTAAGGATTGGGGTCAGCGATAGAGAAAATAAGTGCAGTCGCGTGGTTGCTTAATGCTAAATTTTGTAAAAGGGTGGCAGTATTAAATATGTCAGTATGAATCATTCATCGGCCAATCAGATTTTTAGATTTTGATTACTGTGTAGAAAAAGGGTAGCTGAAATGTATGACAGTGGGCCAATCCCAGGGTGACATGTCAGCTCATTTGAATTTTATAAAGTTTTGCCGAGGATTCAGTTTTATAAATTTGATTTTCCTATCACACTCAGGAAACTACAGCTAGGTTTTCAGTTATGTTCACATTATGTGGAATTAAAGACAAAATTGATGTTCTGAGAATCATGAGATATGTACTTTGAATAGTTACTATAAGGAGTTGATGGCTTGTTCATTTGCATTCACCTTGCTTTCATAGTTTCTAAACTTGAAGAGTTCAGTTGTCAAACAAAGTAAAATTCAAAGATTTGCAGAGTTTTCTGTGGTTTAAAGAGTTCATTGTTTCCAAAGAATTGTGCACAAGGTAGTCAGTGGACCTCAGTGATAGATTTGTTTCAATACCAGTAAAGAAGAGGAGATTCAAGCACTAAAAACATGAGCAGAGCGGTGAGTGTAGCCTCGACCAGCGGTGAAAGTAAGAGGGTGGAAGACGAGGCCAAGGGAAAAGTTAATTATTCAGATGAATTCCTCCGTCTACTTCCTGGTTCGACTCAGAATAAAAGGTCAAATGCAAATGTGCTCATTGATGACTATCAAGATGTTTGAGATGTTGTTACTCCAGGAACAAAATGTTTTTCTCTTTTCAATTTTTTTTATAAGAATTCTGACAAGGCCATCCCAGTGTCAAACCCTTGGACCTGTGGTTTAGCCAGGTTAATTGTTCCTGATGTCTTCGTAGATGTAGACTTATTCTTAGACCTGGCCAATCATTATGATGTTTTGTCTCAGACCATCAAGAGGGATGATGGCACTGCCTTATTAATATTGAACAGAAATTCATTCAAGCAAGCCTTCGGCTTATACAGCACCATTTCCACCAAAATTGACATGACAAAGTAGCAACAGAGATATACTTTGAAGCCTGGTATTGCTAGAAGCCAGTTGTTGAAACATATGCTAAAAGAAGTGAGAAAATATTTAGATCCTATGTCTAGGACCAGCCCATATTATTATAAGGATCTACACTTCTATATCAAGTATGTTGCCTATGCCCTATGCAGAGTGCTAGGGATAGATAGTGACGCAGAGAAGATTGATGCAGGGATTTTGATGATGGTGTTGGACCTACAAGAGGTCCACTCCAATACTAGTTATTATTATATTTAGCACATCATTGATGAAATGCATGAGGGTTTCATTGCAACACAAAAGAGGATAAAAAACCCAAAGGAGAAGGAGCCCAAGTTTTTACACTACTCCATTCTCATGCATCTCCTTTTGCATTTCAATTTTGTTAGCATGGATATTAATAATTTAGCCCCTTAGAGATTCTACCAATCAGGACCAAATCCTATCCAATTTTGGGTGAGAGTTTGGAATTACACTTCTAGGGAATGTGATTATTGCGCCTTTCAGAATTAGATCGTGTATCCAATAGTACAAAGTTTGGGGATCAGTAGAACAAGAATCCCACTAAAGATTATGCAATTACTTAGGCCATGTGACTACACAGATAGGTGGGATGGAAAGAATAATTAGGGTGATTTCTTTTTGGAAGAAAATTATATAGTCATCAGGGTATATGGGTGTATTCACCCACCTCATCTCTTACCATATTATGTACCAGCAAGAGTGGCAACAATGGAATTTATATGGCAGTTATTGTTAACAAACAATGAGCATTTTGTGCCACATAAGAAGGGGACTTTGACCCCTAGGCAGTTTAGGGTTTTTAACTTCACAATTAGCAAGGGTGCTATTGATGTAGTGGGTCAATGGTTGGAAGGATACAGAATGGGGGCAGCCCCTTATAGATACATTGACCCAGAAGGTTTTATGGCAGGGGTAAGAAGATTATATACTCCTACAATCCCCAATACTAATGTCCACTATGAATGCATAGAGGAAGATGCAACAAGGAATATCTTAGATGAAGATGATATTCATACAAGAAGACTGAGGATTCAAGAGCTATTGAATCTTGAAAGGCAAATAAAGAGAAATGGGTTGGCTTTTGGGGTTTTTTACCCTGATCTCCCATATTTTGACAGGATTAAAGCCATGATAGACAACTATTATGTGCTTATAGAACAACTTGATATGGTTCTTGACAAGAAAGGTGCTCAGACACTTGATTATTCAAAGTCTGAATACAACAGTAGTAGTGATAGTGATTATGCACGTCCTACTAGGTATGCTCCACCATAGCAAGATATTGCTGAAATACCACAGTTGCAGGGAGCAGAGGGCCACATTGTAGATTTGACAATGGTCACCCAACCAGATGATATAGAAGAACCTACTGCAAAGAGGCAGAAATTGGAATTAGGTCAACCTTCAACTGAAGGGAAACATAAGAAGAAAGATAAGGCTAAGGCCTTAGTACCTGGCAATAGGTTATATGATCATAACCTAAGGAAAGCAATTAGGGAGGGTAAGAAACAGTAGCCTGATTTAGATGATGAGGTTGAAGTGGCCCTTAAGGCCTGTATTGATGAGAGATTGATTCATCAACAAGAATTTTTGAATGATGATAACTTTGTGAAAATTGAGGAGTTTAAAGACTTCCTAAGATGGTATAAGAAAGAAAAAATAAGAGTAGAACTAACAGTTGATGATAAAGAGACCATAAATAATGAGGCATTGGTGGCTTTGCAAAATTATGATCCTGAAAATGAGGATATTTCGCCAAAGGATGCCAGGAAACTAGTACTAGGAAGTGGAATACTATTGGCTGAGGGTTGGGATTTAGCATCTACCTTTATAATTGATCAAATAAGGAAATAGATAGATCTCAAGATGGCTAGTGAAGTTTAGATAGGCGATGTGATAAAAGGATTTGGGTATAGCCCAAAGTCTCAAGCCTTTGCAATGTGGAGCCTGTGCCCAAAAGATCAAAAGCCCCAAGTGGTGAATATTCAGGAGAATATGGCAGGCAATCAAATGGTGTGGACGATGCAAAATATAGGGGATTTGGAGATATCCCAAATCATGACACACTGGGCTCACTTGAATGAAGACAAAACTAAACAATTGTCTGATAGGTGTAGCACATTGGTGGAAGAAACTAGTGCATTGGCAAAAGATAGAGAAATGTGTCGAGTGCAACTTTATCAACGGGATCATATGATAAAGAAATTAATGGAAGAATTGGAAACAAAGCCTGAGGTGATGTATGTACCTATGCAACCACAGCCCCTGCAAATTGAAGACAAAGCAAAGTCTGAAGAGGTGGTTGAGGAAAAGGATGAGGAAGAGAAAGGAAATGCAATTGCTTTAAGAGCATTGAAAGGTGTGCTGCAACATAGAATTGATATCTTAAAAGATAAAGTTGATGTTATACTCAATACCTATAACAAATTGTTAGCTTTGCACACTGAGGTGATGGGGTATTTGGCTATCCTCAACCCCTATTTTACTAAGTGGTCTACTAGGGTGCAATTATTTGAGAAGTTAGCATCTTTGCAAGCCCTGAGATCAGATTTGCCAGAAATAGTGACTGAATTTGAAGATGAGATCAAAAGAGTTAATATTGCTCTCTCATTCTTTAAGGGAAAATTGAACCAAATCGAGGTAAAGTTAATCCTCTTTTCTGTTGATTTTAATAGATTTATACCTTCCTTAAGAGGAGATGATGATCAAGTGAAGGCCTTAGATGCCTGGAGGGGTGAGTTTGACAGCAAAATGCCTAGTAGTGAGGCATTTATTTCAGGAACTGATATTGATGTAGAAGGGTTTAATAAGATATTGGACGAAGCTTTCAAGGCAGAAACTGACATCAATAAGTTTCTAGTAGATATCAAGAATATCACTGATGCAAGATGGGACAGGAAAAAGGTCCAAATACAGAGTACTCAAGACTTCAAGTGGCCATCAGATGATGAAGTGAAAGCATGGGAAGTGATGACTACACCCAAGAGAAAGAAGCCAATAGTAGAAGAGGAAATTTTTGATGATGAGTAAGGATGACTACTTGGTACCTCACCATTAAAGATAAAAAGGACAATTATTGCAAAAGGAGAATGTAGGTAAATCTAAAAGCACGGTCATCCAGACTCGACATAACTACTGCTATCTACCATGTATACTATCAGATTCAAGTCGCTAGATCGGGAGAAGAACAAAGAATATCTATTTTTATCTTTTTGACTTGGTCATCCCACCGTTTCTTCTCTCTTTTTTTTTTTGTCTCTTCTGTAGTTTTAGGGTTAGGTTTTCTGAGACCATCCGAAGCTTGTAGCATCCTTTTGAAAGGGAGTCCAAGATGGTTAAAGACCTATATATAGAAGAGAGTTGTATTTTCAAAAGAGGATGAAATATAATGTAAAGAATCAGTCTTTCTAAATTTGTGCCTGTGTTCTTTCAAGCTTCAAAGCTTTTTCTTATGTATGAAAGAAGGATTACATCAATAAAATACGGTGCAATTTTACTCTTCTTTATTGCTATCTCTTTATTTCCTGTGTATGCTTTTTTATGTTTAAGATTGTAAGGCAGTCTGAAGCATTTTGGTTACAAGGTGACTATCTAATTACTTGCAAATTTCTTTCATGTAAAGAACTAAGTTTTGTGAGTAGTTTAAGGAAGCATATCAGTATTTAAGGATTTGATACAGTATTTTAGAGGTAATTAGATAACTTGTAAGGCAACGTATCCTAATTGCATGTAGGTTGTAAGGAAGTTTACAGTGTTTTATTTATGTGAAACTTCAAGCTTTTGACTCTGTAACCCAAAGGATAGGCACTGATCTAGACCTAGGTTTGATAATCTATCATCATCCAAGTTTTTGAAACATTCAAAATTATTCCAAACACACTTGCCACTAAAATAAATGAGCTGAACTCATCAAGGACCTATGTCAGCAGGACAGTGTCCACTTTGTTGATTCTTTAGAGAGTGAATCATTAGGTTAGCCCTCCTAAGGACAAAAGGAAGAAGGATGAAAATCCTTTTCTCATTGGTTTATGTTCTCAAAACCATAGCCTGGCTTATAGTACTCTATTTTAAGTTAGTCATTGCAATCTCTAAAGTGTTCTATAAGTTGTTACAGTGAGGTTTTGGTTCATACCCAGTGAATGAAACAATCCACCAAATACATAGACTGAGATATCAGTAATCTTTAAAAGGTAAAACCTTCTTGAGTCTGTGGAGCTCAAAAACAAAGAAGGATATTATCCAGTCCTTGCAATTAGTCTTTCTCTTGCCTAAAAGAGGTTGTAGCCGAGTATACAAGGTATACTGTCATCATTAGGTAAGCGTTGCAAAAAAAAGAGCTAACAATGTTGATAGGGTTCTATGTGATATAGTTCCCATGACATGTTGCCACATCATCTTAGGGAGACTATGGCAAGCTTCAAGAAAGACCATTCATGATGGTATGAAGAATGAGTATGTAGTGCACAAGGAGGGAAGAAAATTGACTCTTAAACCTCTTCCAAGTCAAGTAGAATAAGTTGGTAGCATCATTGTCTTTGGTGCAAAAACATATGTTGATTTACAGATTCCAAAGTATGAGAAGATGGTGACTACAGAGCAGCAGCCTAAGACTACTTTATTTGTCTTGAAAGATGAGTTTTTGGACAATCATGAGGCATTGATTGTGAAATAGAAAATAGGGCATGAAAATGGTATCCTTATTGGCACAATGTGGTGTCCTTTCAAGCAAGTAATTAAGAAAATTGCAGAGGTTTCATTTAAATACACAAGGAGGGGTCAATCTGATCTAAGGAGGCAGTTGCAAGGACAGTTTATAGGCACAAAAGATCACTATTTACAGCAACATGATGACATATTTGATCTTAGTTCCATTCCTTCTTTTGTTTATCACTCTTTGTTTGCAGGTGTGAAGGGTAAGAGGGAAGAATTGGAGGTTGAACAAAGGGATTACAAGGTGAATTAGAGAGGACCACCTACAAGGAAGATGGGAGGTACAAAGACACAGTCCCTTAGCTCTTGGGACAAGAACTTTTTCCAAGGTGGGGTGTATGGTGCAGGAGCACCTATGAAGTCACCTAAGGTCACCATGGATCTAATCAAAGGAATAGGTTCAAAGTCATCCCTAAATGTAAATTGGGGTGTATTAGAACCAATAATGACAATTTTTAATAAAGAATGCAATGAAATGTTGTCAAGTCTTATTTGTCCAGTTAGAGGACTAGGACACCAAAGTATTGTAAATTGGGTCAATAGTACCCAACAATGGTCTAAATAGGACTTAGAAGTGTTTAAGGGAGTTAATTACACCCTAAGAATAAGATTCAATAAGTTATAGAAGTTATAATGCTTAAATTTTCAACATTATGTAAGTTAAGAATTCAAATATTTGAATCTTAACAGTTACTTAGTTTAGGAGGGAAAATGGAATTAAACATGTAAATGCATTTTTAATCCCAAATAACTGATGGGAATTGGTTAAAATAGTTGGGAGGCATTTGTATATGATCTAGAAAGAGCATGAAAGAACATAGTACGGCCTGGAATAGAGCAAGTACAGATTACACCAGTTTAAGGCAATAAAGTGTTAAGTTTTTGCAAATTTCTTGATTTTTGAATATTCTAATGAGTCTAATAAATTTAATAGACATTCATGTGTGTTTTAAAGTCTCTGTAAATCCATTTGTATTGATTTTGCATTGAAAGTCTCTAAATGTACCTTGACAAAGCATAGTTTTGCATTATTTTAAGAGAATATATTGAGATTCATCCCCTTTTTGCAATCAATCTGATCTGGGGATGAATCACTCATTTTTATCATAGATGTATAACACTAAATATGCAATAAAATCCATCAGATGTTGCAGGAGATCTCCATTTGTTATTTGTTGCATGGCTAAGGAGCATGAAAATGCTTGGAATGATATAGCAGCAGCATATTGGGCCTCATGAAGGGTACTTTTTATGTTTGTCAAAACTTATTTATGTTGAAACTATGGTGAATCAACCTCTGATTGGTTGAGATTTCGCTTGGAGAGTCCAGATTGAAGAAGCCCTAGTTTTGGAGGGTTTGGGAAGCCTAATTTGGGGATTTTGATGTTCCCAAGGTTCTGAGACTAATTTCTTTCCAATTTAAGTGTTTTAGGACATAAATAACCACTATCCAAGAGTTGGAGTCTTTTTGTTAAGTTTATGATATAGTTCCTTTGTAAAAGTGCCTATTTTTATGCATTTTAGGGGTCCCAAAGTTGTAACAGAAGGGTATGGTCCAAAACAACCTACCTCTTTATTTATATATGTTGTAAGACTTGATAAAGGGTATCTAAAAACATAATTTATTTTCCAAGTCATTCATAATTTTTTGGAGTTATGGGCTCTAAAAGGTCGTTGTTGTCCTAATGCAATACAATTAGGCCTCTTGGCAGAATTCAAGCACTTTGTGTATAGCCCATAGAATTTGACTCCATATCAAGTTGATTCCTTCTGAATTTGGTTGAATTTAGTATCTTGTGGCTTTAGAAACCTTGATTCAAAGTGTTGGGTTGAAATCTCCTTTTGAGTTATTTGAGAAGGGTGTCTTTGAACCTTGTATTTCCCTTATATGTTCAATCCTTCCATTTTGTCAAGAATCCCACTACCCTATCCTTTGCACCATAATCCCAACTAACAAGATATATTTTATCCTTTTCCTCTACCCATTCCCAAAGGAATTTCCTTTGGAATTTGTCAATCTTATCAAGTACTAAGGTAGGAATTTTGAAAAGGGAAAGGTAATAGACCAAAATATTTTGAAGAGAAGCTTTCAATGGCTTAACCTTGCCAGCTTGGCTAAGCATCTTCCCCTTCCATCCTACAATATTTTTATGAAACCTGTTAATTATCACATTAAAAAAGGTACTATTATGGCATTTAAAGATTTGAGGAGACCAAGATAGGAAGCAGGAAGGATCACCATATAACTCCCTATGATGTTTTGTGGTTCCTAAAAAGTGTTTATGCCAAAAATAGCAACAAAGTTCATCCTTCAATTTTCTATGGAGAAGCCAACTCCAATAACAAAAATCTCCAGGACTTGGACCAACTAAAAAGGATTAAACAAACCCTTCTACATTTTGGGCTCTACAAAACCCGGGAGGGTGATCCCTTAATGCCTTTACAAACACTGCACCATACTTGTAAAAGGAATTAAAACAAAGCAGATAATCTCATATATAGACTCAATAGAGAGGGAGAATTCTCAGGAACAACTAATTCCTTAGTGATCCTCAACCACTTGGAGCATGAGATGAAAAATAATGACATACAACATAAAACAAAAATAAGTTTTATTGTTTTAAGAGTTGGGACCAAACTGAAAAATAGAAGATGCATAAGGCTTGACCAGTGTCAAGGGAAGGGCTACATAGTCGCATGATCAAAATATCATCTTGCAATATCAAACATGTTTTGCAAATCTTTGAAAAAAATTATCACATTATGATAACAAGACCAGTACAACTTTACCATATGACCATTCTCAAAAATCAATCTGTGAACACAATACTCCTGTTACATTTATTGAAGCATTTAATCCACTCATTGAACAAAAAGAAACAACCAAATATAATTCAAATGCAACAATTATGCATGAAAAACCCAGATAATCTTTGATTATTGAATTCAAAAGAGTACTACATTCTAGCCACGGAGACAGTCTTAGAATAAAATATACTCATAAATCTCATTGCAAAACACAGAGATATCTTAGACTAACAATTATATTCTACCCTAGCTCTACATTATTTTACATAGATTTTGCCTACCATGCGAAGCTTTCAAAATTTGGAACCCTAGAATTGGAACCTAAAATTCCCCATTTTCTTCTATCCATGAATTCCCTTTTATAGAAACAAGGGAGAAAACAAGCTTCGGGCCAAAAGAGACACATGTCACAAGCCCATAAGACCACTTGTGATTCCTGCTACTACAATATTTTCAACTACCTCCCAAAAATTCTTCATGTTTTGGCATATCTGATGAGGAATTAAATATAACTTCAACCGCATGTTGGTAGAAACAAAAACTTACATGAATCATGCCACCATCACTCTTTAATGCTTCTAGATGGATTGTGAGATGTGTTGCTTTCAGTGACAGAGTGTTTCCTTTCCTAGAAAGGAAAACTGAGCCAAGCAAGAAGGAAAAGTACCGCTAAACTAGAGGAGGAGCTCAAACCTTCATGCCCAGGATTATATAAAGTGGGAAATAAGGCTCAAGGGGAAACTTATAAGGAGGAGATGGGATTGCAACTTTAATTTTTTTGAATAGATGATTGGTTGTTGTCCCAAACCTTTCCTAAAATTGTTTCTTCCACCCTGAAGAACCTTTTCTACGTCCCTAGGCCAACCAAATATATAGGGGAAGAAGTGGAACAACCAAGAAGGGCCCAAATAATGATAAAATGGATTTCAAAACCCCTCTAGTTATCCTGACCACTTTCAATACTCCTCTAATTATAAACACACTCACTTGGAAGAACTTCCATCTAGTATCACGGAGCTTAACACGAAAATCTTCACAACACTACTTAGTCATCATTCTTATCTCAATTGAAAACTACCTCAGAAATATATGAGGTCTCTGTTCTTCTCTACAAACTAAGCCACCACCCTATTGCAATTATAACTTAGAAACACTCTACTTGGTGGTGGTGTCATTTTGATAATATTTCTTGAAGCTTACTTATGCTATCAATCATGTCAACTAGACCCAAATGCCACCATCTCAAAACTCTCCAATGCAAGGATCATAATAATCCATTTCCCTCTACTTTTAATTCTTCTCAGTGATAGTTACTTGATCTTATCCTACTACAAAAATCTCTAACAATCTATGCCTACTTGATCCTGTCAACATATCTAAATTGTATTAATTTCAACCCAAAACTCATCCTGGTCCATTTGCACCTCTATTTTTGGTTCCATGTTGTCATGGAACTTATGTCTTCTATTAATGAGTCAAAAAACATATAATTTACCCATTCCTACATCAACAAGTCAACACCCTACCTAGTAGTTACTTCCTGCGTCGGCGACAAGCAATAGCTCTCCAATCACCTCTTTTAAAATTATGTTTAAAACTCCGTCGTTGATCATCCTCTAGACCAACACATGTGACGACACACAATGGTCATACTGAAATTGACCACCATGGTGGAAAGAAAGGTCCCACCTCAGCAAAGGGAAAGCTCCAAGTCAATTCTTTGTCATCATCCACTTCCATAGTCCTAGAATCCACCCTGACCCCCTTTGAGAACACATGGAACAATCTTGCGATCTCGTGACCCATAAATTTCTTGTAGTTTTGATTGTAGGATCATGATAGCCATCAGATCCTACAAATTGTTTAATGTCTTTGCATCCTTGGACCCCTTTCCTGTTAAATAACCATCGAGCAACTTTGCGCAAACTTTAAAACATCGTTGTTGAAAAACACCATGTGCTGAAAGATAATAATTTTAGTTTCCCACAAGTTAATTTTATTATAATCAACAATTGTAACAATGATTTTCCTTGTTACTAAATCTGACCAACCATTTTTTTCCAACTATCATCCATTTGGTCTCATATTTTAGTCGCTTGCTAGCCGAGGACAGATGGCACAATCTCGCAATTAGCTAGGTCCATACTATGACTTTATCATGGGATCATGGGGAGAATGAGAATGTAATACATAGCCCACCACTTGAAAAAGTAAAGGGTCCCACCTAACAGGGACACTTAACCCATGACTTAGTAGGATAATAGGAAGGGCTACGCAGCTAGACTTATGGAAAGCACAACTTAAGGCATGAAAAAATTAAAGGGGCGTACGCTTAATCACTTAAGGCGCTAAGACTTAAAAAAATTGGTACCCCTTTTAATGATGAAGATACCATGAATTTAGTTATAAAAAGGAATGAATAAATAAAATAGGGCTAGGGTTAGACGTATGGAAATCTTGATCAACACATGAAACATAAACCCTAAGCCATGTTAGCACAATTAAGAGCAAACCTTTTGTAGGAACAAGAAAACATTTAGTAAGGAATCAAAATATTTGAAGACACATTCTAAGGAACTACCAATGGCTCCAATTGGGATGTTCATTCCACTAGAATGAAGCCAGAAAACCAGAATCTCAGGTGACACAAACCATCCAAATCTAGGTTCCTTTATTCACTATTTACAAAGAATTTGGAAATCAAGCCAAGAACTTACTTCAATGGGCAACAGATTCAAAAGGTCACCTTGACCCCAAATTTAATGGCCCAAGGCCATCAAAACATGTCATCTTTATTTACCCCTATCATTAACATGATTCTCATCACCCTGAACTGAAAGCAATCTGAAATGAATACTGTCACTTGCATGGTAAAACTCATTTTCATCTCCTATCATCCCATTGTATATAATATAATCAACATATTCACTATCATTAATCATTTGAAAATCAAGCCCAAACTGGAAATATTGATCACTATGTGACTTGTGTAGATTAGGGTCACTGAGAAAATTAGAACTAATGTAATAATCATCATTATCTAATACCATGCCACATTTTGGAAAATCATCATCCAGCTAAAAATAAAAGCATGCATAATATGCCACAGAGTTGGTACTATTAAGCCCCATCTGACTATTGGTTTGCAAAGCAAAAACAAAGCTTTCATAAAAATTCTCTTGCAAATCAGGCACATAATACAAACCACCATCAAGTGTATGAAAAGGAAAAACTTCATACATAGGCATTTCATGTAACTACAAATCAAAATGCTGACAACTCCATTCATCTTCAGATTTCAAAGCATCTTGCACATATAAAGAGAATATATCATCATCCTTCCATGGTTCACTAAAAAAAATTTTAAGTCTGAATTAGACACATGATCTGACTTATCATCCCAAAACACACTCAAATCCATACCACAACTTTGAATAAAAGGCTCATTCAAATTTGCATACTTTAGATATTCATGAGCTAACAACTCAGAGATACTAAGTGAACATGCTAAACTTCAAATTTTATAGCTTCCACAACTTTATTCTCATGGTTTTCACTGGAATAGAAAACCTTACTAAATTGAGAATAAGACACCTCAATAATAACATCATGGTTGGAAACTAAGAATTTAGAGAACCTCTCACTGCATACACTTTCTATATCGTAGAAAGATGAAGCCCCTATAATCCTATCATTTATATAGTCATCATCTGATGCACAATGCAATCTCATATTATGCTTACCCTCATTTATATTTAGGCTATCATAATAATAATTCTTCTTAGCACCATCATCCTCATTTTTCTGGTTACACATATCCCCTACTACATGTTGAGAATAAGCATCACTTTCACAATCATAAGAGACATCATCATTCAAGGAATCACCTCTATCACTTTGACACCTAACACTCTCATTATCAGCATCATTAAACTCAATATTATGTGTAAATTCAGAGCTGTCACCTTCAACCATATCAATCCATTCTTTAACATATTAAATACCATCTAACTTCAAATATGAAGACCAATTAACCGAATCAGGCACACAAAGGTCCAAAAATAAATCAATCCATGTGGACCTTTGAGGTCTGAGAGGAATAGGAACTTCTTTCAATGCAGTTATAAACCTCTTATAAAAGAGTGTTGTTGGTTCTCCCTCCATTCTCTTCATTATCTTCCTTATTGACAATGTGATTTGTTCTTGGAGCTCCTATCTCAAAATATCTATATCTCTAAGAACCTCTTGAAGATCTGGTAAAGATATTTCAGATCCAAAAGTATGACCTAGATCTATTAGATCTATATCTCCTTGTTCCTGAACTCTATCAAATAAAGGAGTCCCTTATGTAAGCCCAAGAGGAGGAGGTACAACAATGGTACTTTGGTGACTTCAAATTATATTCTGACCTCTTCTCTTTTAACATGATTAATACTTTGACTTTGACATTAAATTTTTTGTCCACATATGAAACATCATTCAGATAATACATCTCTACTTGTTCTTACAAACCTTTTACATAAATCATGTAGTTACACATTTCAAAATATAATACATACTTCTCATAGAATTCATAAATAAAAATTTCAACAGTTAAGTATGTAAAAATAATACCAACAATCCTTCCCTTTCTTAGTTCTTAGCTCACTTAACAGGGAAACATTTTCTACAAATGACTTTCATGGAAAAACATTTGACCCATGAAAAACAAAATACTTGGACATATTGTAGTGGTTGCAAGTTAACTTGCGAATTGGAAATAATAAAAGATTTGAAGCTATCTTCACGTCTTCATTAGGTTTTTTGGTAGAGTCGTGACCTCTTTGCAGAGGACAAATATTTGAATAGCTGGAAATTTTTCAAAGGTCATATTTGTTCAAAAACTAGCATAAGCATTGCAATACCTCCTTACCCAACAATATGACATCATATGGATTCCTTCCTCAACTTGCTAGGGTACTTCATCATAAGAGCTCAAATCTGCTTCATCTCTACTGCAAATCCTTTATTTCTCAGTTCTTCTCAAATAATGCACACTGGTGTAAACAAAGATCTCAGAGTCACCACTCACAATTTGTGAGGTATTATAAAATAATCATGAAATGTGGACAAAACTAGATAGACCTTACATGAAAGAAGAATTACAACGGCTTCTCTAGCAACATTTATGAGAATTGACTCACTTGACAAGGATCTGGGATATTTTATAACAAGATCATGAATCTTTAAAATAACATGATCTAGCTTTATAATACCAAAGCCTTTAGGGTAGATGCGACAAAAATTTAGCATCTAGTCCCCAATAGAGCCGCCATTTGGTTGGTTCCTGAAAAGGGTTTATGCCAAAAATAGAAACCAAGTTGATCCTTCAATTTTCCATGGAGAAGCATGTTGGTTATTTTTCTTGCTGATGTGAAAATATTCCTCAGAGGGTTCGCTCTATTTATCCCTGACAATGACCAAGCACAGAGTAGAACAATAGAAACAAGGTTTTGAAACCTCCTGCACTTTGAGTTCCACTGACTCGGGTGGGATTACCCTTTAAAACTTAGAATAATGAAATCACTGAATTATTCTAGTTTGTTGTGGATGAAGTTACATGAATTGGTCACTGTAACTTTTACTAAAATAGACCAGACTGAAAATAAAGATTTATTTTAATAATGATAGTCATTTGATTAAATGAAAAATAGACCAGTGCTCAATCCTAGGGCATGGAGTCATTTATGAACAATTTTAACCAGCATGATTATGGACAAGACTTAAGGTAATTATAGCATCTAACACAAACATAGATATACCTTGTACATCTACCTCAGTACACTTAATCAAGTTAATCCATCAAATTCATTTTATACCCTGAATTTTATTGAAATATTTCCAAGGCATTTTCTTATTCTCTCCTTGAAAGAACCCTAGAAGTATTTCATAATCTGCCTGACAGATATATAAATTGAACATTCCTAAAACATTCAATTTAAACAAAATTCAAAACACTAAAATGAAGACAGAATACCCATTATATGCTTCAGAAACTGTGAACTGGATTTTATTCAAAAGTCATAATCACTTGCTACATTGAACAAATATTTCTCCAAAAGACCTACTATATTGGTTCTCAAAACCAAGGTTTACAATTATATTGGTATTCTCTCAAAATGAAATGGCTATCTCTTTCCCAGTAGTCTTGGAATCCTTTTATAACATAAGGATGCAAAAAGCTACCGACACACTGGGAAAGTTTACAAAAATCCTTTTGCAACAAACTAGAGACAAAATTTTGTAACCGAACACGGGTGGCAGCTTATTTGCAAAGCCTGAGCAAAGTTTGTTTTTGTTGTTAACAATATCTTTTTCATCCTTTTAGCTTTGCCTCCCACCTATTTACTTCTTTGATGGTGGGCCAATCAAAATCCTTTTCTTCTTCTAGTTTACCAACAACTTCCACCCACCTGGCATCCATGGCAGTTCTGGCCTCAAACACAAATTTGGCCATATCTCTTTCAACTTTGAAAAGGATATCGATCAGTTTATTGCAATATTCTGCATTTGTGTCCTTTTCTAAGTGTTTCTTTATATCCTGATTTCCTATTATAGCATCAAAACCATATTCCCAATCTGATTGTGCTTTCAAAACCCCTGTTTCCTCATAAATTTTTGGGATCAATGGTGGACATTGATCACCAAACAGTTGCAACTTACTGTTTATCAAATCAGATTTTTCATTAAAAAAGGCAAAAGTATCATTTAACTTACTGACCATATCAATAGTTTCTGTTACTTATCTGGGAAGTCATCACTGTACAACATAGCCGTTTTGAGTTTATCCAAAATTCTCTCCTTCCCTGACCAAAGTTTGAAGGCGGGCTCTAGGAAAACCATAGCTTCCGCAACTATCTTTGAGGCCTCTTGTAATGATCCATATAATGTATACACTATATCAATTTTTTGTTTCAAGGCTTCAATTCTGTACTGCAATATGAGTAAAATGACAGACATAGCACTCATGCCCTATTCCTGTGATACATCTTTTGACTATGTTTCTACCAATGCAGAGTCTTCCTTAACTCCTTTGACAATATCTATCACAACTTTGGCTACCTCCTCTAGGATTGGAGTTTTTTCCCTTTTACTTTCTTTTAATTCTTCTTTTAGTCTGGAAATCTCTTCTTCTAGTGTGTGGTTCTGGACCACCACTTCCTCATGTTTCTTTGTCAGGGCCATCATTCGGCTAAAAGTTGTCTCATACCTCTTTGATAGGTCATCAAATTTTGCCAAATTCATAAATGAAACTTGTATCACTAACTGAGTTATCTCAGTATCTGAAGTATTTTGCAGATTCCATATCATCCTGTCTGCCCTTTTTTCCTCTCTAATAGTCATGACCAAGGGTTTCTATGTGGTAGGAGCTAATGACCATATTGCTAGGGTTTTGGATTTAGGATCAAATCCTGATCCTTATAAGACTTCATCCATCTCAAATTCTATTTTAAGCAAAGGATCTTCCTGCCTCCTAATCTGATCAATAATAAAGGTGGATTGTAAGTCCCAATAGGCATCAGCATCACACCACTGTTCTGTACTAGCAGTCTGGCTTGTTCCACAGTAATTTGTTCAGTCTCAAGGTCATAATCTTGAAGTGTTTGTACAATTTGTTCATTTTTATCTGCACTTTCTTCTTCTACAGTTATCTCTTGTCTCAAGTTTTTCTGTTTCAACTTAACCAATAAAGTTTTGAACTCTTGAGACTTTATGAACTCGTCATCCCTCATGAATTCATTTTCCATCATGACCCTCTCATCATCTTTTTCAAACAAAACCATTTGATTGTCTCCTTGACCCTCAACCTCTGGCTCCTTCTGCAGTTGCTTTCTCAATTTTCTAAAGTATTTACGATGCTCTGATATCATGGCTTTTGCCATGCTTTTTCTATCTTGCACCATTTTGTGCTCTTTCTTCTATTTTTTCCTTGGTGGCTCTTTGGCTGAAGTGGCCTCTTCACCAGCCTCTTCTTCTTCATGTTGTCCTTCCTTTTGTTGTTCCTCCTCCTATTCTTCCTCCTATTTTTCTTGGTGCTCTTGATCATGTAGTGAAATTAGAACAGGGGACCCTTTAGATTGTGCATCTTCAGCACTAAATTGGTGCACTTGTGACATTAAGGTTTCATAGGACTTTAGCATTTTCTCTATCCTCTAGAAATATGGGAGATCGGGGAAAAAACAAGAGAACAAGTTATCTGATTCCTTCCATTCAGATTCTGCTCTTAGGAGGTCATTCCACTTCCTTCTCCTATCCTAAACTTCCTATTTATTCAATTTGTTCCTCACAACATCCTCATCATCCAATGGCTCATGGTCTCTGATCTTTTGCCAAGGAGTCATCCTTTTTAGGGTTGTTTGTACAAAATTCTCAGGATCACAGAATCTGGCAATTGCTGTAGACATTCTATATTGCTTTAAGAAATCATTTATTACATCAAACATTTTCTTTCCAATGGAGAAATCAAAACCCACCCATAATCTGGGGATAAAGGTTCCCTTCTTGTGCCCCTCTAGGAATTCCTTATCTAACCAAGTAATTTGCCAGAAAAATTCTAAGAAAGCAATTCTGGGAGTAACAAATCTAGGAAGAATGTGAGGAGGCTGAGTGCAACCATATACTCTGATGATAGTTATGTAATCAAAAAAGAAGAAATCAGCCCAATTGTGAGAGATGGGCCAATTTGGGACATACTCCCATGGT
>MU224381.1:297177-309630 GCA_018584345.1 Thuja plicata
TAAATACTTGGATATGTAAGTATATTCTCAAACAACTAAATTTGAAAGTATATACATATAACAAAAAGTGCATATACGAGTTTCAACATTATGGTAGGATTCATTTTTAGACACACACACACACACACACACACAGATCCAAGTATATTATCAAAAAAATAAATTTGCAAGTATATACATATAACAAAAAGTGCATATATGGGTTTCAACATTATGGTAGGATTCATTTTTACACACACACACACACAGAGAGAGAGAGAGAGAGAGAGAGAGAGAGAGAGGTGTGTGTGTGTGTGTGTGAATTTGTGTATATATTTATACATGAGTATTTTTTGTTGCAACTACTTTGTTTTCTAGATCTAAATATGCAGATTTAAACTTCTGATAAGAAATAAAATACAAAATTAAGACATAAATGTTTAAATTGTGGATCTTCTCTAATACAACTTTTTTTTGTAAAATAAAATGTCATATAACTACTAGATATGAACTATAACAATAACATTCTTCCCTTTGCAATAAAATAATATATATATATTTGAATAACAACCACCTTTGTAAACAACAAAATTTCAAGAACTACAACTTTCATAAATTTATGCTTTTACATAGTATTCAAATATAAATCTTTCATGAAACTTTCTTTTCAATATTACAATGCTTTTCTTTTTTAATACACAACTACAAATGTATTAACTAAATATTTCAAAGATGGAAATTTCCAATTGTTCTCCTCTTTCATAGTATTCAATACAAACTTTCTTTCTTTAAAACAAAAGGAAAACTATCTTATGCAATATATCAATACAATCTTTTCCTTTGTTCCCAAGTAAAACTAGTCAAGAAATTTACAGCCCTTTTGCTCATCCTATATTTTTTTTATATGAAAATACAACTTGCAAAATGAAATACACAATGAGAACCACACTTGAAAATTTATTCACACCATCTTCTCATCTTTTTTATTCATATGCATAAACCTGCAATAAAGATTTTAACTTGACCATGGAGGCTCGCCTCCCATCCTACGCCTTTACAAGGCCACCCCCGAGCTAGTAGAACTAGAGCCCAAAATTTTATCAATATTCAAACATATGCACAATAAAATTTGCAAACAACACACACATAAAATCCCATCCAAAGCTTTCACATAGGGTCTCAAAATGACCCATTAATGGGGTGAAGGTGGACCAAGTACTTAGGAGGAGAATGCCAAATTAAAGAAATACATTTCCTTCACATGGCTTACAAAACCACAACCTTCCTTTGCAATACAAAACCCACAAAATTTCTTATGACCCCCAAATGGAAACATGAAAAAACTCCCCTTATGACCCCTAATACAATGGAAACAAAGACCCCATAATATTTTTCATATCCATCTCTTCCATGAGGAGAGACTCTACACTCTCTAAATTATCCTAAATCCCTTCAGGCCAAGGCTACTCTTCTCTCTTAAGGGAAAGTTTAGCCTTGCACTCTCAAAACAATACACAAGCATGAAAACAAAGAAACTACCATGAAAAAAAAACAAGAAAATCTTCACACCACATTCCTTTGCAAAAGCTTCACACACATGTGAACATAGAAATAATGGGGATAAAACCACCAACCTTTACTCAAGTTATGTGTAAAGGAAGAAAAATCTTTGTTTATTTAGTTTTATTAGGGTTTGATTGTGTATTTACCTAACCTTTACATTTAAATTGTAATTTTATTGAAATGTGATTATGAGGAAGATAAGATGTTCCACCTTTATCTCCAAATGCACAAATGCAAGATCCAAGTTGATCAACCCAAAAGAGGGATTAATGCACAAATGAATCAACCATTTGGAAATGAAAACAGAGAGGGAGATCTTAAACTCTGTTAATTGATTATATAGATATGATCTATGGCAGTAATTGAAAAGGATGAGAAGAAGAACCAACCTTAAGGTATTGCAGATCTGAAAAATGTTGTTTTCTGAGGTCTGTAGACTGTTTCTGAAAAATCTGAAGTATGATCCAGAACCGGAACGTAGAGATGAACAAAACCCATAAATATTTTTCTGATCTAACACTGTCTTATGAAAAAGGTCGACCTTGACCCACAAATGTCACCCCTGACCCAATAATGTTGACCCTGACCTGCACAGGTCTGACAGAAAATCTGTTCGCGGATCTCGATAGTTCGCTAAAAAGGGTATTTAGATCTGGCCTCAAATCTTCAGTCCTGAACCTGTACCTACAAGAAAAAGTGGTTTGTTTTTTTGGGGAGGGGTTTTCCTTAGTCAAACCCCAGTTTTGGAATTAACCTTAAATATATAATTGAAATTGCAGAAATAAACAAAGTAAATGGAACAATTCACCTTGCTCATGTAAAAGTCCTTGTGGAGTATTCAAATCCTTGAATCCACAAGTATGGATGTACCAAACGAATGTAAAATATAGAATGTTGGATGTCTTCAATCAATTTCTTGTATATCTTTAATACCAATCTTGAATGGATCTTGGAAAAGGAAGAGGCTTGGAGGAAAGTGGATGGAGAAATCTTCAACAAGAGGGCTCCATAGAGCTTGAATCTTTCAATGGCTACCAATGGATCTCCTTGATGAATTGGATTCTTGAAGGCTTGAATGTAGATGATTTCTTGAACTTCACTTGATGATGTTTCTCAATTTCTCAAGGATGCTTAGGCTTCAATAGAGGACTTAGAGAAAATGAGAGGAGAAAGGCTCCCTTTTATATGAAATTAGGGCACAATCTTCTAAGGAGGATGACATAGGAGAATTAAACTCTCATTAAAGCCTTTACCCCTAGGAGAGGACCTATATTAAATATAATTTAGGAATCATCACTTCGGAACCCGAAACAGCCGACCCAAAAGCGGGAATTAACCTTTTCAAAGACAGACATCTGAAAACTGTGGGACCCTGAGATTTGAACCCTAGGTCAAGGTCGAGGTCGATCTTGACCTAGGTTAGGGTCAAGGTCAACCTTGACCTAGGTCACGGTTGAGGTCAACATAGACCCAAAAGGTCAACCCTGACCCTGAGGTCAAAGATCTCAGATCTGCAGTCCAGGATGTAAAAATCAGGGTGGAAAGAAGTGGAAGTAGGGGCAGAACAGGAGAAAGCCAGGTCTAGATCAGGAACCCATTCAAGGTGCTTAACATGACCCCAAACCACTTACTCGAAAGGCTAAACCAGTCTACCATGGAAGTGCTTCTATTTTTCGACTATACATTATGGAAAGTGAGGTTTGATGAAGAGCTCCAAGTCCTAAGTCCTCATTTCTTAAAACCCTCTCTAACTCCTTAGTTGTCTCCAAAATTGGAGAGTGGGTGATCAAACTCTAAGTTTTGGAAGGTCCACTAAAAAGGCTCTACACACTTCCCATAAACCTCTTGGGAGGAGATATGAATTTCTATTGGTTGGTCTTCCCAAAATCGGAAACTGGAAAAGGTGACTTGGGAAGACTAAACAAGCAACTCACACATGATAGGAGAGGTTGTCTAGCCAAGGCCATCTTCTCAAAAGTTAATTTTCGTCCATCTTAGAAAACCAACTTTTGGAAGGGCTCAAGACACATACCTAGGTAGTCTTATGATTAAAAATTACCCTTACCCATAGGTATACCAAGTGGGCCTTCAAAAAGGACCTAAACTCAAACCTAGGTGTTAGTTTAACCCTCCAAAAATTCACCTTAATTTTACCTATAGGTTCCTCTGCTTTGACCACACTCGAGGCTCACTAACCAAGTGAATTTACATGAGGATCCTACATAATAATATCCTAGGTTTGGTTGTAACCAATAATCCCCAAATGGACATGTCATTGCCACATATGCACAACACAAGTGTCAAGTGACACCACAAAATACACATCACATAACACACTTGGCATATCCATTATGATATTTACAAAATCACAATTTTATAAATTACAATTGAACAACCATACAAGAATCCACATTTATGATTTAAAGCACATTACAAATGAGGTTTTGTCTCTTCATTAGATGCAACCTTCGCTTCACTATCACACATAGGTTTGGTTCTAGTTCTCCAAATTAATTCCATGGTCATTTCCTGCACATCTCAATTCAAACATCAGTAGCTCAAGAAATCGTATGCATATAAATATATGAAATATAAATCATTCATTCATTTACCAATTACTCAACATTTACATAACCAATTTAAAAATCAACATACCATAACAATTTACAACTTTCCACATGAAATCATAAGCACATATAAATTACGTTTAAGCTCCTAACATTAATTTCCAATAAAAATCATATCTTATCATAATTTGAATTCTAATTGTCATTTTTCCTAATTAATCCACATAAACACATATACTCAATTGCATCATTACAATATTCATTTAAATCAAATAACTATAATGCAATCATAAGTGTATCATAAAATCATCATCATGAGTACAAGAACCATCATAAAATAAGGTGCATCCAAAATCCAATGTGATCAAATCCCTGTCAAGTAGAGTGTAAATCCATAATGTATCAAAATATAGTATCAGAATACTAAGTTTATTAGGACAATAAATGAAATTCAATGACGGGCTTGGGGTGAGGCCTTACACCCTCCCCCTAGCCATGAACTTCCTCCTGGAGCTCATAAAGAAATGGGGATACTAGGATCTCATCTGGGCTACGTCCTCCCATGATGTTGTAACCTCATCATAACAATCCCACTGGACCCTAACCTGGTCCATCTCTTGGCCTCGAAGAGCCAGTTTTTGATGAGATAATTTAATGTGAATGGGCTCCAAATTCAACTGCCTGTCTAACTCCACCTACAAGGCATCCAATCTATGATATGAGACTCATCGTACATATACTTCCTCGGTATAGAAACATGAAACACTTTATGGATGCATGACAGGCTAGGTTGAAAAGCTAGATGATAAGAAATTGGTCATATCCTCTTAAGGATCTCAAATGGTCCAACAAAGCGAGGAGAAAGATTAGAGCCCTTTCCATAACAAATTGGACTCTTATGCGGCCCCACTCTCAATAAAAATATATCACCAACCATATAGCTATGATCTATCCTCTACTTGTTCTTCCTATCATGGGCCTCTCTAAGATGTTTCCTGATCAAAACCACCTGTGGCTCCATATCCCAAACTAACTCTTTCCCAGTGGCTACTCTATCCTCAACATGATCGCAATTCAATGGTTCCCTTCACGGTCTACCATACAAAGCCTAGAAAGGTGGCATCCCCAAGGAAGTATGATGCCCATTATTATAGGAAAACTATACCAAGTGTAGGTACTACTCCCATATCATCTGATGGTCCACAACATATATGCGGATCATATCCTCTAATTTGACCCTCTCTATCTATCCATCCGTTTATGGATGATAAGTTGTACTAAAAATTAGCCTGTTGCCCAAGGCTTCATGTAATCCTCTCCAAAAGGATGATGTAAATATAGAATCCCTATCGGATATGATCTTGGAAGGAATTCCATATAGTCTAACAATATCTTGCAAGATCACCTGTGCCACTATTGAATATGTAAATATAGTTTGGATAGGTGAAAAGTTAGCTACTTTGGTCAACTTTTTAACTGTCACCATGATGGCATCATGACGACGAGATGACATAGGTAGCTCAATGAAAAAATCCATAGAAATAGTGTCCCACTTCCACTCAGGTATCTCATGAAGCTGAAGAAATCCACCTGGATTTTGATGGTCTACCTTAACCCTCTGAAACTCAAGGCATCAAGATACTAACTCTACAATGTGTTGCCTCATGCTTGGCCAATGATATAACTGCCTCAAATCTGCTTGCATCTTCTTGACCCTGGGATGCGCTGCATAAGGTTCTCTATGAGCCTCTAACATAATTAAATCTCACAATTTCCTGGTATAAGGTACATAGATGTGTCCTCTATGACATAATAGCCATCAGAATCCAAGAAATAATCAAAATATTTCCCCTTTAAGGGTCTCAGAGATCGTACAACCGGACAAACCTCTACATACCACTCATCCTCATGCAAGTGTTGTAGTATGAGATCCCTCAAATTTGTGTCTATGGACATAGAGTATATCTCATAAAATCTCCTACTCAAGGCATCTGCGACTATGTTGTCTTTCCCCTTGATGTAATAAAAATCAAAATCATACTCGCAGAGGAACTCCATCCATCTCCTCTTTCGAGCATTAAGGTTCGACTAAGTAAATATGTACTGCAAACTTTGATTATATGTATGTAACTCAAACCGATGTCCTAAGATGAAATGTATCCATCTCACTAATTCGTGTATCACTGCTGCAAGCTCAAGGTCATGGGTAGGGTAGTTAAGTTCAGGAGTCTTAAGTTTCTTAGACTCATAGGGAATGGCTCAACCAACCTTCATAAGTACTGCTCCCAAATCATCCAAGGAAGCATTTGTGCATACCATAAAAGTTGTTAAAGGATCAGGCACAAAAATGATAGGTGCACTAGTAAGTGCTTTATTGAGTTCCTGAAAGGCTCTCTCACACTTCTCTTTCCACTCAAATTTATTCCCCTTTCGATGAAGAGAAGTAATAGGGTGTGCCACTCTAGAGAATCCTTTAACTAAGTGTATATGATATCCTTCTAACCCCATGAAACTCCTAACCTCGGTCACACTAGTTGGCGTTGACCAATCCATGATAGCTCTGATCTTTGATGGGTCAACTGATATCCCATCACCTGAAATGGCGTGTCCTAGGTAACAAACCTCTGATTTGAAGAATGCACAGTTCTACAAACTGTCATTAAATTGATTATCTCTCAAGAACTGCAATACATGTCTTAAGTGCTCCTCGTGCTCCTTCTCCTCATGAGAATATATCAATATATTATCTAAGAACACAACCACAAACTGGTCAAGGAATGTGCGGAATACCCCATTCATAAGACTCATAAATACAATTAGATCATTCGTAAGACCAAATGAAACAAATGTGAGCTCGTAGTGGCCATATCTGGTACAGAAAGAGATTTTGTAAATATATCTTTCCACAATCCTCAAATGATGGTACCTTGATTTAAGATCTATCTTGGAGAATACATTGGAACCCTGAAGCAGATCAAATAAATCATAAATCTTGGGAAGTGGATACCGATTCTTAATGGTTACTTTGTTCAACTGTCAGTAATCCAAGCATAACCATAAGGATACATCCTTCTTCTTAACGAATATAACTAGTGTTCCCCAAGGAGAGACACTAGGACAGATGTGCCCCTTCTCTAGGAGCTCCTCTAATTGAACCTTGAGCTCATTGATCTCATTAGTGGTCATCCTATATGGTGCTCCATTTTGATATTTACAAAATCACAATTTTACAAATTAAAATTGAACAACCTTACAAGCATCCACATTTACGAATTAAAGCACATTACAAATGAGGTTATGTCTCTTCATTAGATGCAACCTTTGCTTCACTGTCACACATAGGTTTGGTTCTAGTTCTCTGAATTAATTCCATGGTCATTTCCTGCACATCTCAATTCAAACATCAGAAGCTCAAGAAATCATATGCATGTAAATATATGAAATACACATCATGGTATGATGTTGAGACTCAAGAATGGAGTGTCATCACATGGATCATAAGGCTCATGCAGCTTTGAGCAATCCTTCTCTCATCAAGGAAGCTCTACTATGCCAACACATGTCTCTTAAAAAAATACCAATGATATGCTAGATATATATCTGTAGATGGCCATGGAAATTCCAGATCAACATCCGTATATGGTTCATGGATGTCCCGACTTATGTCTCTCAAACAGACAGTCATTGGACAAATCACTTAACTTGTTATTATT
The DNA here is from genome assembly GCA_018584345.1 of Thuja plicata. Taxonomy (NCBI): domain Eukaryota; kingdom Viridiplantae; phylum Streptophyta; class Pinopsida; order Cupressales; family Cupressaceae; genus Thuja; species Thuja plicata. The sequence continues at coordinate 305,000 of MU224381.1, forward strand.
ATATTCTTTCTCATTTACTTTTAAGGTTATCACTTGTTAAGATAAATCAAATAAGGGTTTCCCTAGGACCGGTTTGTGTCCCAAACCACCTTGGAGAGCCACTCCATTCCACTAATCCACACCCACCAGTCAAACAACAACAATGCAAAACCTCAATCAAAGAGGGAGGTAAAAATAATGCATGGCTCCATTGGCCTCAACTAAGAGAATGGGTCCCCATGAGATCCTAACATAGCACACTCAATATGATCATTATGTGGTCTTAAACAACAACATCACAACCCAGATACGATTCAAAATCAAGCATCGAGTAAAAACCCAAAGAAGGAAAAGCAACACAAGTACCCACGACACACTCAAGGTGGCACTTTGCTAGGAGTACGGACTAGTCCATGAATCCAAAAGCCACAAAGTAAAACCATAGGATGGTTGAAAACACGAAGAAAACCACATTCCAATGTTTGAAACATGTTGAACATGCCAAATGGAAAATCTGGGTAGCACACAAAATGATGCAACCCCAAAATTTCCCAAAAATCAAACTTGAAATAAAGCTATAGAATTAAAACCCATTTTCCCTTAGGCACCCAAAAAAACACACATCCAATAAAATTTGCATTAAGGAAAAATACAGAAAAATAGGAAGCATAACAGTACAAAACCCAAAATGCAAACCCCAGTTACTCGTAGAGAGCCAACCAGGTAACCAAAAACCACAAGAATGTGAGGGGGGTACTAACTCTTAGCCCACAAAGAATTTACAAACAAGAAACAACTTAAACAACTAAGAAATGAATAAAATAACAGAGGCCCTACCTTTCAATAGGAGGATAAATCTGAAAAAGACAAGGAATAAATAAAATTCCACATAGAATCCTGAAGTAGCTCCACACAAATGGAAGTATTCGTGACACGATTCCAACGAGCCGCTACCCACCAGAAACTCACAATTCTATCAATTGTAATGAACATAAGGCTGAATTTCTCCAAAATAATTTGGAGCAAATTCCAAATTCTTTGCCAAACTCAAAAGTGAGTTAAAATAACTCATTTTCCAAACAAATAACAGTTTTTCAAAAAGTGACTCATAAAATAGATCATTTAAATATTTGTAAATGAACTATTGACATTTTTTCGAAAACCAAATAAATAAATTCTTGATAATAGGAATCCAACTACGAGAAATTAACCAATAAATAAAATATTAAATTCCCCAAACTCATTAAAATCATATTAATAATTAAGCATTTGCGACAATTGCAAAAATTCTAAATGCACAAACATATCACTGACATTTATCACAGATGCATTATGAAGTCTGGATTTACCAACACATACCCGAGGGAATAATATAATAATAATGGGTACGCTATCCATACAGGGATGACATTGGCTCAACATGAAAGGTTGATAATATTATCTCATGTGCCAATACGGGGGATATAGACACACTCGAATCCTGCAACTCGGGCAAAATGTGTTTGGTACCTATTCATTGAAACACACAAACATCAAGTGTAGTTTCTCACAATATAAATAGTTGAAGAAGATATAATAATAATAATAATGCCTAATGGAACACTGACACTCTAGTGACACGATCAGACATAAAGAGTGGCATGACACTGGTCGTCCCATTTGCTACTCCTCAATGTACATATCATTTAAATAAAGCATTTCATTTAATTATAAAACATTGAAATAATTATTTATGACCATATGAGCATATATAAGTAAAAACCTCAATTAAAATACCCATCAACATATAAGGAACAACATAGAAGGAATCAATGATAACCATCCTAACCTGTTAATCCAATATTTCTGAATGTAAAATTCACCAGATAATATCATAAAACATCATCATGCATATATGATCAAAATAATAATATCAACATAATCTAACATTTAAATCAACAATGATATTGGTAACTGAAATAATGTACAGTAAGAAAATGCATCACTTAGTGCAACCACCAGATCAAATCACATGGATAATCATGGAATAAAAACATCATGATACAACATAATGATCCCCGATCATGATAACATATAAACATGATAAATGATTATAATTAGGTAACCACTGGAACATACCTTAGTGAACCCATCAAATCACATCATAAGCCAAACAAGCCAGATACCACTCATAACCACAATTGTAATCTTGAAATGAATACAAGAATAAATTGTACTAGGTGAACCTCAATGGAAACATAAAATAATACCATGGGAATGATCACCAATACACAATAAGTAATCAAACTTAGAATAAAAGCCTCAGAAGGTCTAGCATCACAAATTAGGCATGCAACCAGCCACAACTCAATGGTTCTCACAACCAGGTATAAGGTATAAACAACTTGTCAATGTAATCACATAAGTAAGATCTCCCTGGAGGTACAAACCTCTCACAGTTCCAACATGATAATACAATTCAACCATATAAACCATTAAAGGATAAGAATCACTCATTCAATCACATAGGAGCAACAATAAAGCATCCAGAACCAAACAAGGCATCGCCAAATATCTCAACCATCTACATAGAAGCATGCATAAAGTCGAAACCACATCCATCAGGATGTTATGCATAAATAAAATAGGAGAGGCACTATAGGATGTCTATTATATTTTCCATATGATAACATTTAAGAAAGTGTTGTTTAATATGGCTATTTAGCCCTCTTATGTTCCAAGAAATTTTTTTCAAATTTTAAAAGAAAAAGTACCCAAGATAGTAGACTTAGGAATAAAAAATGTATTTCTTCTTGTTCTTGACCCCTTAAACATTGTCAAGGATTTTTTTCTCCCCACTTGTCACATCTCTTGCCACTTTTTTGATCCTTGAACCTTTTTGAGAAGGTCTCCCAAATTTTCTATATGACCCTACATCTGGTTTTTTATTTTTATTTTGTTTGCTCAAAACTTGAGTCCATTCACTAACCTTTTCACCATCCTTATTAGGAGAGGAAAACCCCAATAGGGACAAAGAATATTTCAAACTCTTACAATCTATTGTCTTATCAACTATATTAAGAACCTTCTTCTCCACCATGGGTGATAAGAAGGTCTCACCTTCCTTCATATCTTGCAAAGAACAAACCTAACAAAATGCAACCACAAGATGCACTACACAAGTCAATATCTATGTTAGGTTCTTAGATCTAGTTCTAGAATTTTCATATCAGTCCACTGAGAACTCATAAAAAACCTAATTTTATTCAATATCAAGAAGTGATGCAATTGTAGGCATTATGTCAGTAGATTTTTTCTCTTGGCATGGTATTCACTAATTATCTCAGCAAAATATTTCTTGAAGTCATCTACCATACACTTGTATGGCATCAAATTTTCATCTTTGGTTTGATATTCATCATTGACTTGATTGATAACCAACTATGAATCTCTATAGATGTCAAGTTCTTTAATTTTCCACTGTAGTGCCATTTTTAATCTAGTGACCAATGCCTCATATTCTGCCATATTATTTGTACAAGGAAAGAGCAATTTGTATGACTTGGAATGGTGCAACTGTAGACCTTATGGCAAGACATATTGTCAATTAGTGTCAAAACACTTAGTCAACTAGTGTCGACTAAGCCAACAAGCATTATGCAAAGTCCCGAGTGATCAACATTGCCCGAGTGATCAGCATTGCCCGAGTGATTAGCATCGTCTGAGTGATCAGTATGACCCGAGTGATTTACAGTATTGCCCGAGTGACAGTTTATCACCCAAGTAGACTTATGGACCCGAGTGATAGTTTGAATCCGACCTTGCATATATTTTTAAATACAATTTTATTTATTGCAAGCCGACTTACAAATTTATTTGTTGGATAAAGATATATATGTAAGATAGTTTGTTTTATCCAAAATGTATGTGAAAAAGAATAAGTAAGAATGTATGCATAAGTGTAAAGACATGCGAATGGAAGTTTGATTAAGAGCAGAAGTATTTGGGACAACAGAGTCTCATCTATCACATCCAGGTGATCAGTTATATTCAGAGGGATCTTATTCAACAATCACAGTTGCATAGAGCAGATCATCAACTGGTTCATTCTCATAGGTGAATCAACAAAATCCTTTAACAAGGTAGACCTAACAGTCCTTTCTTTAAATCTCTTAATAGAGTTGCATTACTTATTGTATTGTACAAAATACTTTAACAAGGTAGACCTAATAGTCCTTTCTATGCTCCTAACAGGGCAGACCATCAGAAGTGGTCATTGTAAGCTCTAACAGGCTAAATTTATACTGTAGTACTAAATCTTGTGGGTATCATCCCTACCCCAGTTGTACTTTATTTTGGAAGGTTTTTGGGTAACCAAATATTGTGTTATGTGCTGTGTGTGAATCTTTACTTTCAAGTTTTATACATGCAAACAAATAAGTTAATCTAATTGTGGATTAAAAGGATTACATTTTATTGGTTCCTGATTCACCCCCCCCCTCTCAGTCACTAGACACATCATATATTTCCAACAATTGGTATCAGAGCACTAGTACAAAAATAGCAATATATGACCAAATAAACTACCAAAAATTGTAGATAAATGACCAAATTTGGTCACGTGACCAGTGGTAGTTTATTGCCGGTCATTTATCTCGTGACCAAATTTATGA